>OMNN01029006.1:13982-25363 GCA_900302755.1 Chromis chromis
TATAATTTTAAATGTATGTATCATGCAGTTTGTTCTACCTATGACCAAAACCAAAATATGTATATTATTATTATGTATATTATATATGTATATGTTTGTTCTTTGTGCATTTGACAGTTAAGTTTTGAACCCTGAATTTGTTCTTGGACCTACAACAGGAGATGTTGGAGAACAAAGAGGAGGTGCATGACCTGACACTGTACCAAGTGCATTCAGAGGGAAAGTCTCTCTCTGAGGAGGCAGAAGAGGCCACGGTGCTTGGAGAGGAGTGGGATGATGGGACTGACGAGAACGTGGAGAATGACAGGAGCGACTCAGGAGGCTCCGGTGATGAGTGTTTAAGTCCTGGTTGTACAGATCAGGCGCTGAAGACAGACCTCGATAAGGTGGACAATGAGCTCGCCATGCTGTTATACAGGACTGGTTTAGTGTTTGATATGAAGACAGACTTATAAATGGATTTAACTGAGGGGATTTACTACCTCATAGCACACAACTGCACAAAGATAGGCTTATCTGTTGACTCATACAGAAGACTGGACAAATTTTCTAGAAGCAATGATGTATCTGACTGTATAGTTTTTTACTGTTTGACATTAATGTGGTTTCACTTTTTACTCTGATGTTTTACTTACAAGGTCAATATATGACAGGAGGAGCATTAAGCACTCTCATGTTTTGTCCGTGCATATCGTCAACAAACCTTTTTTTAAATTGTGTGGTGTTTCGCTAAACCTGTTTGAGACTTGTATAGTTGTTTCATATTTTTAGGTTTTTCCAGACAAAATTTCTTTCTGTGGATTTTTTTTTTGATAAGCATTGGCTTACCATCTGCTTTGACAGACTGCCATGACATTTAATACAGTCATCCCCATTTGCTTCAGAATGAATTTTAATAACTTTGGTGATACTGAGTTTTCATCTGACATTACTAATTCTCACCAATTTCTTTATACTCTGGGGTATTACTACATTGAATAAAAACCCACATTAATCTAGGTCACTATGGGACCTAATATGTGTTGGGTTGGTTTGACCCAAGTTTTGGCCATTTAACCCACAATGCTGGGTTGTTTATTTGACCTAACATATATAAATCTTTTGCTGGGTTACATATAATGCATTGATTTGGTTATTTCCTGTCTCATTACCTTCCTACTTTGAAATTTGAAACTGCCACTACAACTCATATTCGTACTAATTTTCATTATAATAACACATGAGTTACTTTGAATGATACAAATGCACCACCATGAGCCCCAATTTGTGACTTTGGGTTATGCTGATGAAATGGTGAGATGAGAGTCCCTATAAATTATAAAAATAAGTAGGCTACCTAAAGAAACATACTCAATCAGACAGGATTCAGTTAACACAGTCTTTAAATAAGGTCACACAATTCAAATATAATGAACAGTCTGCCAAAGATGGTGGATAGGTTTCATTTGTAAACTTTGATAGCAGCAGGTGGGCAGTAAGTCTGTCTTTTCAAACTACCATTCATTTAACTCCTCCTCGTACAAAACTGACAGTCACATAAAGAACTGCTAGATAATTAGCAAAAAAATAAATGTCACACAATAAAAACGCCACCACCATAATCCCAGATTGTATTTTTACAGTAAAACGAGGTTAACGTACCACAGCCTATTAAAAATACAAGTAAATGAAAGTTTTTTTAAAAGTATTTTTATATTCAAATCAGATTCCATTTATTTGTATGTGACTTTTTTTTATTAATATTTTTTCCGTATTACATTTACCTGACTACATGAGCTAAATACCCAACACAAATTTTGGACTTCCAGTCTGAACTCAGTACTCTCACTCTATTGAACTCAGTAGAGACCGAATTTGCACGTATGTTCTTTTTTTCTGCAACAGCAGCAAAGTACAAATTAAAAAAAATCTACTTTTCATTGTTGATTGCTGTGAAATGACACAAAGAACAAAGAACCTGTGCACGTGATGGCTGAGAAAAAAAGAGGTTTGACAGGAAGTGGTCTCAAAAAAAAACCATTGACCTTAAAAGGTAGCTCATAAGGTAAAAAAAACAGACTAGTCATTACCAAAGAGACTGTTGTGGGGTTTCGATCTACCTTGTTCAGTCTAGAAGAAAATGTCCTGCTGATTTGGAAGAAGTGATGACACTTACAGTATTTTCCACCACACTGCACTCTAATTTCTCAGCAAAATGAAAGTCTTTCCCTGGTTCCTGTTTTGTTTAGTTGTGGCCTTTTTGAAGACAATGGAATCTGCAAGAACGTCACTTACACATGCACATGACAGTGTTCTATAAGCAATATATATACGTATATACTGTAAATATGTGCTTGTCCTTTTGTTCTATTTATGTCTGCCTGTCTGTCCTCCATGTCTGACGTTTGTAACAAACAACCCGCATGAATATACGTTGACAACTGATCGATTTATGATCACTTTTATAGGGCAAACATGTCATTCCTCTATAGACGTAATGCACTGTAGGAGTGAGTGACACTGTACCAAGATGGCTGCCGCGTAGGCACGTTGCTCCAATTGCTCCAAATCTCCACCCTCTGGACTTGCAGACTGAGCCCTCGCAGACTTCAGGCGTACGTAATGTGACGTATTCACCGTCATCACGTAAAGTCTGCAAGAGCGGGAGTCTAATACTAAATAATTTCAGTATTGCCTACATTGGAAGACTTTTTTTTGGTCCTTTTTCAGCCATTTTTTTCTTAACCAATGACTTTGGCTTCAGACTGCACAGCTTTTATAGGCTAGGCTGCTATAATAAAATGGAAAAATTAAAATGTCACGTCCATGTTGCAATGAATTGTGGGTAATCAAACTAGTGAAGTCTGCTGAAGTCTGCACCCCAAGCAGACTCTCTGGAAGTCCGCAAAAAGTGGCCCCTTGAGGCCCCTTGTGGACTGGATGAATTGTGGATTTGGATAGCCCTCAGCACTCCCGGACTTCCCATGAACGCGCTTGCAAAGTCCATGAGTCTGCAAATGCGGTTGAGTCCGGAGATTTGGATTCAGGGGTCCCCTAGCACTTCCTGAATTTATGGTGTCAGAGTGACATCACTGGGCCAGACCAAGTGGACGGTTTTCTCCTTTTTAATGAATATTTCTTTTGTATTAAAAGGCATCAGTCAGTATTGACTTCACATGTTTAGCTTTAAGGGAGACATTTAGAAATGCCAGCAAGTTTGTAGTGTGGACAGTGATATTGTTTGCAGATTTGTTTGCATCAAATTTATAGAATAGGTCACCGTGCTGTATGATGGTAGGGCTGAAGTGATGAAGGCTGAATTGAGCACCATATCTAAGAAGTAGAGCTTTCACTCCCTCCAGAGAGAGATGAGGTTGTGCTGCCAATATGTGACATTTTTTGAGTATCTATGGGTTAATTTTGAAATTATTTTTTCCTGTAAATAATTTTATTGTATTGTTTTGTCACTTTAAGTCTTACATAAATGGAGAAGCATAAAAAACAAAAAACAAAAAAAACAACTAAACTTTATATCTGAGAAAGGTAGGGGGTGGGTATAGAGGAACAACTTTTCCCGTAGATGAAATGTACTGTTTTATAAAATGTATAATAGCATTGTCTGTAAATAGTACTGTATTGTTTTATATTGTTTGTACAGTGTTTTGTAATTGTCTGGTACAAAGCATCTTTTCATATGTCGATTAATGCTCCTACATGTCCCTGTCAAATAAACTAAATAAACTAAACTGTAACATAAAATCTTCACCTCTTTGCACACAAGAAGTCTGCTGGTTCTGCCTGCCTACCACCTTCCTTGGCCTTTTGGCCAGAAAACTCTACACAGTAACCAAAACAACAGTCATATTCAAACTGTATCAATATTCAATACTCAGTAATGGGCAATAAGTCATAAAAATGTAAACAGTCAGCAGAAGGTATTCTGCTATTGTATTCATCTGAGTTCTATTTGAAGGCAATGCATGTAGACAACAGTCACATTTAAAATTCATAAGGTCTGTACCTTACTATGTTAAGCGCTGTGAGATGCCATATGTTGTGAATTTGCGCTATATAAATAAAATTGAATTGGTTTGAATTTATTAACGGCAGTAGGTGGTAGTCCAAAATCACACAAAACAACCAGAAAATTTTATTAAAAACTCATCATACACAAAAAGTAAGGTATGGACTAAATCAGGGATATCAAACAAACATACTCTGCTTTGTTCCATGCTGACCGATATAGAGAAATAGCTCAACAATTTAAGGAATGCAAATTATAATGTTCGAGAAATTATGACAAATTAATTTTCATAATGTATCAAAAGTATTAGAATCTTCATTATGGGGCAACTATCATATTTTGCTCTGTATTACTAATCTAACTTTTATTCGTTCTCTGCATTGACCCATCCTATTCAAAGTTAACCTTAACTATACATACTAGGACCAGTGGGCTGCCACGGTGCAGTGCCCGGGGAGCAGTCAGGGGTTAAGGGCCTTACTCAAGGGCCCAAAGTGGTGGTGACTGGGACCATAGACATATGTCTATGACTGGGACAAGTGGTCGCTGTCACTTTCCCACCTCAACCTCTTGCCAGTCCAGGGGCTCGAACCGGCGACCCACCAGTTACAGGTTCGCTTCACGAACCACTAGGCCACCACTGCCCAACTAAGACGGCCTTTACAAACAATTGGAATGTTTCTATTTTTGGTATATTTATTTATCTATTTTGTTTATTTGTTTAACTGTCCTGGGGTTACCAATGCCCCCTTTTCCCCCCCTGACTCCGCCCCTGCCTCACCCTCCTGTTGCAGTTAAACACAAGTCACTGATAGAAACGTGACTATGGCGCCTCCCGGCGGTCGGACTCCACTGGTACGGAGGAGGGACGGGCGGCGAGCAGCCGGTAGGAGAGGTCATCACCGTGTTCACCACCGCACCTCCGAGACAGATGTTTTCCATCCGCAGCGGAACAACAGGCTGTCTCCAGACTTCCCCCACACTATGAACAGGCCCACCGAGCCGCGGAGCTCCAGTTAACAGTCCCGAAGATGCCCGATGCGTGTTGCTCGGTGCTAGAAGATGGCGGAGTCGGATGGAGGAGATTTTGCTCCGAAACATTCGCAGAGCAGGTGAGTGAGGCAGGATGAGGATGTGCTGTGTCCGCGGTGCTGCGCTGGTTACTCGGTGTTTCCCCTGTTGGGAGTCTCCGCGGCTCCGGGGACCTCGGCCCGGTCTGAGTCCCGCGCTGCGGCTTGAATCCAGGAAACACCGAGGCGTCGTTAAGGCCTCCAGGCAGAAGAAATGCCTGCGCTTTGCATAAACCACCAGCAGCGGGAATAAAGTTAAGAATGTAGCTTAAGTGTGCAGACACTCGTGACACAGTGTGCTATGTCGTATCAGGTGACACACATTTATTGAAGCATTATTTTCATATGTTCATAAATAAAGTCGACACTTTAATACTTTCTTGAGACAGTACTTGTTAGTGCCACTGTCAAGGTTAGTTTGAGTTAACTGCTACAAAAACCTGAAACAACTTATTCAAAGTGTGCAGACAATAAATGATACAAAACATTGTCATTAAAATGACCTCATATTATGTTTCCTTTATTAAAATCACTTTTGCCACCATCAATTCAAAATGAGAAAATGATGGATGACTGTTTGACCTAGATACTGGTGTCAGGGTTGGAGGCTTTTTTTGACTTAAATTCAAACCATAAGCATTATTAAGTCATTTTTTCCATGAGAGAATAACACAGGTGCATTAAAAAACATTCTTGAGCTCACGGGGACACCTACATTTAATTTAATCAGTATTGTTTTAATAACACAGGTGATTTTTCTGCTACGACATGTCAAAATGTCTGCTGTAAGAAAAGCCTATTGTGCCCCTGGCATTTACAGTTGCTGAATGCTTGATGGGTAAATAACATTAACTAACACAAACAACTCTATTAGCTCAGTTGTACGTAACATGACCTAACCTTTTCTGACATCATCTTTACAAATGATTAGGTTTTCAAATCATTTTATGGTTAAGATGCATTCAACGCATCTTCATTCAGCGGGATTATTTTCTCTATAGCAGCAGACACTCACGCCAGCAAATCCTGTAGATTAATGCTGCCCTCTTAAATCCTTTATCTGTCCCGTGTAGTAGGTGATACGAGGGGTACGCCATCCAATCTCTTTACCTGCTGTCCACCCTCTCCATCCTCTATAGTAGCAGAGAGAGGTTTGTTCAGTTAAATATGGTTATCTAGTCTGCCTGACTCACTGATCCTTTATCTGACGGAGGTTTGTGTAAGTTAGAATTTATGACTCTCTCATCAGTAGCCTCACTGTGCTGTGTTTTGGTAAATCCACTCTGCTGTCTGTGGCATTGAAGACAGATTGTAATTACACCTTTTTATCTCACCCCTGCCCTTGTGTCAGTTTCATATAACATTTTTTAAACTAACTATATACTTTAAATCTCAAAAGCTCAAATCTATACCATATTATAGCTTATTTACTGTTAAGACCATTGTCACATTCACAGAGGAGAAAGAGGATCATAGAGGTATATTCCTGCCTGTAGCACTCTTACAATATTCCTTTAATATTTATATGATAATTCAGTAATTCAGTAGCGTCTGTGTTGCTAAAAATCCCTTCCCTTTAGATCACGCCAACTCCGTAACAATATATTATAGGGAGTACAAATATAGTTTTTACTCTAGATGTTTGCTGTAAAATGAGAGCGGAGCAGGTAACGTGACTGAGGAAAGAGGTTTTAAAAATATATATATATTTACATTATTAAAATCCTTAATATCCACATCCAGTAAAATAATAGCACAATATATGCATAATAATAACAGTTCAGTATAAATTGGAATGATCCCATAAGGCCATCCCCAAATTAAATAATAGCAAAATCACCTATTATAAATACTTCCGTACATATTTTGGCCTCTTGGACATACCTACACTACTTAACCTACAACCTACAGTATTTTCATTCTCAAATGAAATGAAAGGTTAATCTCTAGGACTGTTAGAGTTAAGTTTGGATTTAAAAAGACAAAACTATTTAGGTTACATTTCATTTTTAAGGTTGCAACAAAAATGACCAATGCCCAAGATCAGCACTGGAGTATGAAAATTCTGAAAACAGGTACACAAAACTAAATACTTGCTTTAGTCTGTAGCCCCGTTTTACTTTTAATATTTCATGACCTTATTGGATGACGGCTGTGGAAGTGCTGACAAAAGCCCCTTTCAGGCATGCACTCCTTTCTATCGATCTGACAGCATCTGAACATGTCGACTACATGTCTGAATATGCACTCTGGACAAGATGCAACAGCAGTCTTACTAGTAATGCTTCTGTATCAGTTTTATGACCAGTCTAAAATGCATGCTGTCACCTAAACAGGTAGGCACGCGCAAGCAACATACTTTGAGTTGTATGGTCATGTAGGAAAGGATTTTTCCATATTTCAGCTTCAATATTTGTCCAGAAACTTCACAGAGAGCGCAAAAGATACAGTTTGCATGCCAACATCAAAAGGCCTTCTTCATTTTGCTCTACTGTTTCACATCTACCACAAACTAAAATGTCCATAGAAATAAAACTTCACTTTGATGAAAGAGTCTCTAACAAGTATGATTAATTTTATGTTTAATGTAGCTACGGTGGTCCAGAAGGGTCAACACAACAGCAAAAGCCACAACGCAACAGCAAAAGCCACAACGTGCGCAGCGGTCTGGGGACAATATTTTCTGATGGACTATTTTGATTACGGGAGAGTTTGATGAGACGTAAGTAAAACGCTGCTGCCTGATGATTGTGATTAACGTCGTTATGTGTTTTCACAAATCAGCAGTGATCTAACTATCTAACAGCAATCATTAAACTCTCCAGTTATCAAAATAGTCCGTCAGAAAATATTGTCCCCTGGAAACAAAGCCTCTTCTTCCGACCGCTGCGCACTTCCGTTTAGGTTAACTTCCATTGTGGCTTTTGCGGTTGTGTTGACCCTTCTGGGCCACCGTATGTAGCAGTTCAATTATCAACACATTGACAGAATGTTTATTGTTTAGGAAATTAGAAATAAACTAAGTTATTAGTTACTTGGACAATTTGATGAGCTTGCCATTGCTTTCAATTTAGACTTTTGTTTATTAGCTCCTAATTATGCATTATACATTATACAAGTACTGTCACTCTCTGTCACTGTGGTCGGTTTGTCTGAATGAAGCCACGAGGAACAATAATGTAGAAGTGATCTGCATCTGAGTGACAGAATGCTGTCACTTTAACAGACTGATGAAGCCGACGATGTAATTTATCCCATGTCTGAAAAAGTCTAAACACAAATATGGAAGCAGTCACACTACAAATATCTCTTTCATGTGTTGTTCCCACTTTGGATGATTGTGTTTGCGGACATGTTTCTTCTTGACATGATGTCAGAACGACTTTAATGCTCTCTCAGTTTTTTGATCTTTTAACGTTTGATATTTCCGTCTCTTGAGATGAAATTTCTACCCAAAGCACTTCCTGTTGTGTCTGTGTGCAGCAATAAAGTGTCTGAGCAGAGCAATAGCTTTTCTCCTCATCGAAATTGTGTTTGTGTTCAGTGTACAGACACATTCTTACTAATGCAAAGGCTCTATACATCACAGAATGCATTTCCCCACTGCCTGACTTTAGCAGATTAGATTAAATTTCCATCAGTGTTGCAGACACTACATATCCACATATTATTGGGCTGCACAGCACATTTGAGCAACATATAATAGCTCCTAATAGCATAGATGTACCTTAGAATAAAGTTAAATAGAGAAATAAAGGTCTGTAGAAAATGTGTAAATCTTATTTGACAAAAGGGAGCTATCTCTTTAGTCACTGATTGTGACAAGGCCTTTCTCTCTTTCCAGTATGGCAAACAAGAATAGCACCCTTCGCTGTACTTTCTCGGCTCCAAGTCACAGTGCCACCCTCCTCCAGGGCTTGTCGGTTTTGCGGGCTCAAGGCCAACTACTTGACGTCGTGCTGGCCATCAATGAGGAGCGCTTCCAGGTCCATAAAGCAGTGCTGGCCGCCTGTAGTGATTATTTCAGGTTAGTCTGGAGCATGAGACTTCACACTGCTCATTTCATTTTAAATTGGAAGCACTTAGCTGATGCTCTTATCTGGACCAGGATTCATAAATAATACATTTGTAGAATACTCTAAAAACATGTTACTTTGTCATTATTAGATTATTGAACACAAATTTATCCATTTAGTAAGGACATTTTAAAACACTGAATTGCTAAATGCAAGTCAGATGTTTGACAAAAGGGGTGACATGACAGTGCAGCTAAATATAGTGACATTGTTTTTCACACTTGTCTCATTAAAAAGCATTTTTCAGTTCATCTGCCACGTACACCAGACCTCAAACAAACAATCATCCATACAGAAAAAAGCTTTTTCACGTTGGACAATTGCTCTGACTTAGTCATGGAACATCATAAAAAATCATGCAATTTTAATCTGTACCTTGCATTTAGAAGAGGTGGAATTGTAAAATATCATGTAGTTTACTGACCTGTTCTTGTGTTACAGAGCAATGTTTACCGGAGGCATGAGGGAGTCTAACCAAGATACCATTGAGCTGAAGGGACTGTCTGCCCGAGGGCTGAAACATATTATCGACTTTGCCTACAGTGCAGAAGTGACTTTAGACCTGGACTGTATTCAAGATGTCCTCGGGGCTGCTGTGTTTCTGCAGATGGTTCCTGTCGTGGAGCTCTGTGAGGAGTTCCTTAAGTCTGCGATGAGCGTCGAGACCTGCCTGCACATCGGGCAGATGGCCACCACTTTCAGCTTGTCTTCCCTCAAGGAGTCGGTGGACACGTTCACCTTTCGTCACTTCCTCCAGATTGCAGAGGAGGAGGACTTCCTGCACATTCCCATGGAGCGCCTCATCTTCTTCCTTCAAAGCAACAAACTGAAGAACTGCAGTGAGATCGACCTCTTCCACGCCGCCATCAGGTGGCTCCAGTATGACAAGTCTCGCCGGGCTCAAGCCAGCAGTGTCCTCTGCTACGTGCGCTTCCCGCTCATGCGCTCCTCAGAGTTGGTGGACAGTGTTCAGACGGTGGACATCATGGTGGAGGACGTGCTGTGCCGACAGTATCTCCTTGAGGCCTTCAATTACCAGATCCTTCCCTTCCGACAGCATGAAATGCAGTCCTCGCGGACACTCATTCGTTCTGACGTCATGTCGCTCATCACCTTTGGTGGGACACCGTACACTGACAACGACCGCACAGTGAGCACCAAGGTGTACTATCTCCCTGACATCGCCTCCCGCCAATTCAAAGAGCTGACAGAGATGGAGGCGGGCTGCAGCCACGCTTGTGTAGCCGTACTCGATAACTTTGTGTACATCGTCGGTGGACAACACTTACAGTACCGCAGTGGCGAGGGGGCGGTGGATAGCTGTTTCCGCTATGACCCTCATCTGAGCCAGTGGCTGCGCATCCAACCCCTGCAGGAGGCTCGTATTCAGTTTCAGCTCAACGTGCTGCAAGGACAGCTGTACGCCACAGGGGGGCGCAATCGATCTGGCAGTCTGTCATCTGTAGAGTGTTACTGCCCGAAGAAGAATGCATGGTCCTATGTGGAACCATTAAAACGTAGGATTTGGGGTCATGCCGGCACTCCATGTGGAGAGAAGCTGTACATCTCAGGCGGTTACGGCGTCTCATTAGACGACAAGAAAACTCTTCACTGCTACGACCCAGCGTCAGACCAGTGGGACTTCAGAGCTCCCATGAATGAACCCAGAGTGCTGCATGCCATGATCAGCACCAGGGATCGGGTCTACGCCCTCGGGGGTCGCATGGACCACGTGGACCGTTGTTTTGATGTGCTGGCAGTCGAGTATTACATTCCAGAGAATGACCAGTGGACCACAGTGAGCCCCATGAGAGCAGGTCAGTCTGAGGCGGGCTGCTGCTTACTGGACAAGAAGATCTACATCGTCGGAGGCTACAACTGGCACCTGAACAATGTCACGAGCATCGTTCAGGTGTACAACACAGAGACAGATGAGTGGGAGAGGGATTTGCACTTCCCAGAATCCTTTGCAGGCATCGCTTCTACACCGATTCTACTTCCACAAAACGCCACTCAGCGCTAAGCATCTGACCTGCGACTGTGAGGATTTAATTCCATGTGCTCTTTCTGCCGACCGTTGAGTCAACACAAGGTGTAAACATTGTGTGTGTGTGTGTGTGTGTGTGTGTGTGTGTGTGTGTGTGTGTGTGTGTGTGTGTGTGTGTGTGTGTGTGTGTGTGTGTGTGTGTGTGTGTGTGTGTGTGTGTGTGTGTGTTCATATGAACGAATACC
>OMNN01029008.1:0-14150 GCA_900302755.1 Chromis chromis
TATCTATGGAAACAGTTATACAGCTTATTGTTGTAACCATAACTTATTAGGTGTATTAAGAACTATAAAAACAATACCGTAACTGATGTTGCACTTCTGGATTTTGCACACTGCTGAACATATGCAAAACTGTAATGACCTCAAGTAGTGCAAAAAGTAAATACAAGGTGCACCTGTTTTTGGGTGTACATCCTCATTATGTGCTCAGAAAATACTCACTCTGCATTGGGGAGAAGAAGACCTCTGACATGGGTGCAGCCTTTGTCCATTTGTACTGTGGGATGGGTTTTCCATGACTGGACTTGCAGCTCAGAGTCACGTTGCCCTTCACCACTGGGTTTCCTGTCATTGTGCACACTGGGGGAGAAGGAGGGACTAGACAGAGACACAGACAGTGTTATTAAGTTAACACATGTAAGATAAGAATACAGGACCAACAAGCCCCAACTGAACTTGTATGTAAATTTTAATCCACTGCCAGCGATGTGAAGATTTCTCAGGGCAGTAGCCATATTGCATAAAAATAAGTAGATGTTTTGACCTCCCCCTCCCTCCCCGTTTCCATCTGCTGCTGGAGGATGACATAACGACCTCCGAGCTCTGCGAATCCCTAAGCAGCAGATGAGTTTTATTTGAACAGTGCTTTTTCTCAAGTAAATATCTGATTTTTAACAGACTGGTCCAATCCAAAATCCTTCTGAATATACTCGGCGTTTACTTTGCCTGAATTTTTTCAAATCCAAGGAAATGTCTAAGCTGTGCTACAGACTGTTCTGATTAAATCTAACCTTTGAAGCTCCTCTCACGCTGCAGACCATTACCTTTGACATTAAGGCGCATCTCCCCAGAAAGGCCAGGAGCTCCAGGGATGATGACGTTGCAGAAGTAGAGACCCGAGTCAGACTCCTGGGTGTTGTTGATGTAGATGGAGAGGTTGGCTGAGGGCATGGCCACACTGAAGCCCACTCTTTTGGTGAATTCGTTCTGGCCATGCCCGACCACACCTGAGCTAAAGTTTATCACCTGCACAGAGAAAACACATTAACACAAACACCTTACAACTGCATAGAATCACTGCACTTCTGCACAGCCCTCTTTATAAAATGCCATATTTTGATATTAATGTATCACGTTATTCAAATGAAACACTTTTAATTTTATTTGCTGTGGTCATATTAAGATGCACAGATTAACCACAGAAATCAACGTCCTTCATAAAGATAATCCCGGCATGTACAGATGGTGGATGTTGAATTTTAGGCTGATTTTCTGTTTGAGATAAGCTCACATGCACCGGACACTGAAACTGTTTAGATTATATTAATCATGCAAACACACATACTCGGCATGTGCGCGTATGTCACAGTTTCACCAGCGATTCGTGCCACATGCATGAGGTGCAGCAAAAAGTGGAGATAAAATGTCATTAGTGGCATCCTTTCATTAATAACACCCGTCCTCACTTCCTTCATTCCTTCCTCTATGAATTAGAGTGGTGTTAGCATAAATCCTGATCTCTACAAATCATCTTTTTCCCGTTACAAGTCGCTACATGGGTTTGTCAGCATCATTCAATACAAAAACTACCAATTTTCCATCTATTTAAATGTAAAGCCCATTAAAGTATGTAAAAAAAAATACTTAAAATGAATTTTTAATGGCTATAGTACGCACAACTGTATCCCCACAAAGTAGTTCAGCTCATTCTTTCAACTCTATTCATTTTGTATTCAATATAATGCTTCTGCTATAGTATTCAAAGGATCAGCACTGTAGTTCACTGTAATCCCGTTAAAGAGGCTCTGTTTTCTCTGCTCCACTGGAGGTCAGATCAGGGTCAACCATACAGCAGATCATCACAGCGTTGTGGTCACGACCTTCTCACCTGCTTGGACTCGTTTCCCTTGAAGTGCCAAACCACGGTGTTTTTGGAAATATCCGAGTTGGGGCTGTACCAGGCGTGTAACATCACTATCTGGCCCCTCACCACCTCCATCTCTTTTTTGGGGAATTCCACCTTCTGGGTGTCACCTGGGACAACGACAACACAGGCGAGCACAGGTTTAATAAGGGGTTAAGTCTGCATGTCACGTTTTTCATTTTAGTCCGTTGTGCGGCAGAGTTCCAGCAGTCTTGATTGATGATTTGTGGTGGCCAGGCAGCCATGGAAGTAAGTATTAGTGCTTTTATCAGCTTCTTTGTTTAATACCTCGTTGGTGTTATATATGAAAGTTATAGTTTTTTAAAAGTTTAATTGCATTTTAAGGACTGGATTGAATCAGTGTTTTTACAGGGTTGCAGCTAATGATAAGAATAGAAAAGATAACAATGAAAAACATGCATATTTACCAAAGCCACAAGTGACAACTTCAGACATCTTGTTTTGTCTGACCAACAGTTTTAACACTCCAACTAATAATTATAATAATCATAGGAAAACAGCAAATCTTCACATATGAGACGTTAAAACAAACAAATAATCAGTCTGTTTCTTGAAAAAGACTTAAATGATTACTTGATGATGAAAACTTGCAGCTCGACTTTTTCATTTTGCTTGATCTTTTTCACTTTTATTGTTCACTTTTTTTGTGCAAATGTCTGTTATCATATACTATAACTACAATCAACATTTTTATGCCCATACATTTATTACCCTCAGTGTCTGAATACAGCAGGAGAACATTACATGACCAAGGCCTGCAGAGGCCCTCCGTCAAAAGTTGCTAGACTTTTATGGCATGTCCACAGACCATTCTTCCTTCTCCAAGCACCTTCTTGACTGCAGAGCTTAGATAAACACATCAGGACACTGGAAACTAACATCTTACACAAATATAAAAGTAGTTATAAAGTTATTACAAAATCCTACTATCTGCTCCATCTCAATAACTTAGCAATCATATATTATAAGATACTGTTGCTGACACTGAACTAGTTAAAGTCCACGTAAAGTACCTGCTAATTCTCAAATTATGACTTCATGCTTTTCCACTTGTACAGTATTGCTACTCCATTACATTACACTGTTCTCATGTGAAATAAAGTTTGCTTCATCCTCAACCAATCCTCGCAAACAAGAGCAAAGTGTATCCAAGAAAAAAAAAACTAATCTTCAGAATTTAAAAGGTCTTAATGAAAATCTTAATGAAATGAATTTAGCTGTATTCCAACATTTCTACAAAGCAGCGAGGTGTCATGGTCTCCCAATATCTCCCTACTCCTGTCATCTCTCTACTAATAAAGGCATTGCAGTTCAAAAATACATATAAATCACAAAAAATACAAAGTAGAAACTGTCGAGGAAAGGCTTAAATACATTTTCCACACAGAAAACAAGCCAAAGAAAGCTGTTAAAGAGAAGGAAAGATGATTGGGACAACTGATGACAAAGAAAGGAAAGAGATGATGAGAAAAAAAGAGAGGAGGGTTTCCAACTCACAGGGCTCCCAGTCACCTGAACCGGACAGCTGAAGCTGGATCAACTGATCCCAGCAGTTGGTTTCCACTTGTGTCTCCAGTTTGAAGCTTGGTTCAAAAACTAAAACGCACAGAATAAAATAAAAAATAAAAATAAAAAAAAACTACTGCTGCCACTAAATCCTTTCACTGCGGAAAACAAAACTGTGAAAAGTGTCCCTCATGTGCTCGAACGGATGGATAGGGAGGATAAGTGGGTAGAGTGGAAGAGGGACGTAGTGTTATGATCCACAGACGGCCAGCTGAGATCTCCACATCTGTTCAGCCAGGCACGCCTTCCTCCTTTTCCAGACGGAAAGCGTGCAGAGGCAGGAGAATTAGGCGGTGAGTGGTAGAGGTGGAGGTGGTGGTGGGGTGGGCTGGAGGGTGCACACATGGAAAGGGGGTAAAATGCATGTGTGACAAAAAGATTGTGTATGTGAAAGAGGCAGAAAGCACAAGACAGGCAGAACTTGTTTTCCATGTAGTGTTGGCATGGCGACTCGGTGCTTTCTCATTCATCCTCTTTGGGACAATGCGGTCCCTCTACTGCACCGCTCCTGTCCCTTAATTTCTGAATCTCAGAATCTGCTAAGTCCTGCTGACTAATCCCCAAACAATCCCAGGCTTAACCCTTATCACCTCACGTGAGCAAAAGAGCTCAGCTGGACATGGATATGATGTAACACGTGGTCATTTCTCCCACCGACGCTGCCATCATCATCACAGTGGCATCTAAATTACAATTAGCAGATCACTCGGCTTTACATTTAATCATCATACATGTCATGCAATGTTTGATCCCGTTTCTCGATCCCACATGTTGTGAGTTTGAATGAGGCATGAAAGCAGAAGGAAACATCTGATGGCACAAAATCTGCTTTTCAAGGCAGAAAGCAACTAGAAAATGATAATTATGACACTTTCACAAATTACAGAAACTGATTAATAAACTTTGTAAAGGTCCAGTGAAATTAGTCTTCCATTCAACAGAAATTCCCTGCACGCAAACCTTATTGCTATAATTTCACTGTAGAGTCTCAGTCAACCAGGTCATGGCTTCCACTGAAGCACTTAGGATTAATTGATGTGATGTTTGGGGTAAAACATGCGTTTTTAGCAGTGGCGGTTCTCACTTTACCAACAGAATGCGTCATCTTTTGGCAAAATGTGCACAGAGCAAAGCTAAACAAGCAAACTCTGACCTTCAAGTTGAAACAAGAAACACATGTTTAGAAATAGAAATTAATTTGGAACAAATGATTAGGGATCGACCGATATGTCTTTTTTTTTCAGGGCCGATACAGATGCCGGTAATTGGTAATCAAGAAAGGCCGATAGCCAATATCTGGAAACCAATATACAATAATGTAATGTTTTAACAGCATGTGATATCAGAGAACCTGTCCTTCATAACTAGACTATAACTGAATATGTAAAATAGAAAGAGGAGTGATTAAACTAGGACACCCTCTGTTTATGTGGGATTAACTGAGATTGATCGGTTTGTCTCCTGTTGTTCTGTTTTCTTAATCTCTCACTGTTCTATCACTTTTATTGTCCACTGAGGTCCAGATCTTAAAGGATTATTAATTATTGTTTTCCAGACTCTGTTTCAGGGTAATCTGTGGCTGCCTTCTAACTTAGCTGCTAGCCGTTAGCATAGCCTTAGCCACTATGGGAAGCTAATTTCCTGGTTTGTGGAAACAGCTTGTGTTTCTTGTTCTGTTTTTGCAGACACAAAAAGGTGACTGCATCATACCTGAAGTAGCGCATTTAATTTATCAATAATCGGTCAATAAAAATACAGATACTGATCATGTGAAAAATGCCAAATATCGCCACGATAATCGGTCAGGACAAGAATCGGTCTATCCCTATTAATGACAGCACAATTTGTCCTAAGAGGGACAATGTTTGTGCACAATTTCAAGGCAATACACCCAATAGATCCAGAACGTTGAATATGAACCTGCTGATGGTGCTGGAGAAATAACACTGCATCACCAACATCATCAACAAGATTTTATCATGCCTGGAGAGATTACTAAAAATCCTGCATGGCTAAAAACCTTCTGATGCGATCCACAACAGTGCTTTTATCATCAACACATAACAAAATGTCAAGCCCTGTGATGTGTACTGTGAGATTCAGAAATATTTCCTCCATCTAATCACAAAGCATGTCTTCATCTTCCTCATGTCAGCGGTGTCGAGCAGTAAAACCATCTACCGGACATGTATGCATGAGATTAATATCTTTATCATCATCATCATCATCATCATTCCTGGAGCCGCCATCATATCAGCCTGTTCTTGATTGATAATGTACTGCAGCCGAGGGCGCGGTGGAATTGTCTTTTTTCCAAAAAAATTTCCGCTCACAAATCCTTTTAGCGCTCTGATTTCATTTCAACCAGCTATTGTCTCTGCTGTTGACCAATAAAGCTACGTGTATGTGCAGTAACAATTACGTAACAACTGGGGAAAAAGGTCTCGTTTGGGTTGTGTCTGCTGCACATGAACAATGAATTTCTGCAGCATCTCGCCTTGTGTAATGTTATAAAGACACTAAATGCCTATTAATATACATTGTGTACAAGAGACACAATCAGAAATGATCAGCTTCTTCTGTAGCTTGATGAAACCGCCGCTGCTCCTCGATGTGAATGAGTGCCAGCTGCAGAGAGCCTGCAGCGACGCATAGAGACAGTAATTCTGAATGATGCACAGATACACTGTGATGAAGTAGGATAATGCCCTGCAGTCCCCTAACTCCAGACTATTCTTGTGCTTCTTTGAGCAGGTTTATCCTCAGCACTGTGTCACTCGATTGTTTATTAAATGAAGGAAAATCTTCGCTAATCCGTCTCCATCTGGGATGTGTCTGAATGTGTGTGTACGGCTGCAGACAAACACAGAGACAGGTCAAGACGTGTGTCTGAAGATTTGAGTTTACTTCAGGTCTGAGGACCTGAAGTAAACTCAAATCCTACATCAGATGTTAAAAACACAGGAAAAGCTGCTAATAAAGTGAATGCAGATATGATCCTATGTAGCCTCAGTAAACTCTGTCCTAATTACATTCTGCCTAAGGCTTTTGTTGAGCCTAGCTACGCTTTATATCTGCTAATTGGATTCTTCTCTATAAAATAAACAATGTTTTTTTCCCCTTTTTTGTTGTTGTTTTCCTGCAGGGCATCCTAGATATTGGCAGAGTATCAGCTGCAACAGCATTTAAGACAGCAGAAATGCCGGGCTCACAAACCTACACAGAACAATCAAAGGCAAGTCAACCATGTCATGCATATCTGAGCTGAGGGCACGATTGCGAGACCAAGCTGTAGTATCGTGACTCGTCCATAGGGGGAAGCACATTCATGTAGAAAAACACCATCGTCTGATCAGGAGATAAAACCACAGAGGAAATCATATCAACAAAACAGTTCAATCTCTCAATTTAACAGTCAACAAATGATTAAATGAAGCCTAATCTGACTGACACAGTTAGTGGAAATGAGATGTTAAAAAAACAGTCTAGGCAAAAATAAACACATAGTTGTCTATTACTAGAATGCATGCCATTTGCAAGTCTAACAAGGCACCCGATCCTTATTTTGCGGAGTTTTAATGATCAATTGCGGGATAAAAAGTCGGTCCCAGTCTCAAAGCCCTCAGGGAGCCATGTAGGCCTGTGTGAAGATAAACTGATCCTCCTTAACCAGCCCCACTCTATCTCCCCGAGTAATCTCTGCTCCCACCCATGTCTTCTCTCCTGTGAGTCCCTCTCTGGAGTTGAGGCTTTATCTGAGGCTCAGATTTACTCTCCATTTACACCTCATCCCCCCCTTCTTTCCCAGTCGATACAATGAGGAGGGCTCGTCTCCTTAAAAGTGGACTGATAATCTAAAGCAAGATGAAGGCAGAAGCACGGTCTTTTTATGTAGTTTATATAAACTTTCTGAAGAGGTTTCACATTTATAGCGCCTTGTAAATCTATTTCAGAATAGTATAATACATCAGATATTATGACTCTCAATTTGACATATCCTGAAATTCACATTACATTTCACATGTGTAAAAGTTTCTGTTACAACCTCAAAGACAAATTAGAAACTGGTGCACATATTCCTCATACATGTAGATTAATTTCTGGTCCATTACATTGTTTAACCATTTATTCTATAAAATATCAAAAAGTGAGAATTTCTCAGCCCCAAAGCTGATATCCTTAATTTGCACATTGCCTGTACAAGTATTTACCTTGAAGCAAATCAAAATACAGAAAAGCAAGAGGAAGTTTTAACATTGCAAGCCGTGTACGCCTGATGTTATTGTTTGATAAATGATTTGAATCATATAGAAATGACAAACACTGATGCTTATAAACTAATGACCACTGAATAACTTCATTTTAAAGCAGCAAAACTATTTCAAGCGCGAACTACAACAACAATACTCCCATTTTATGAATGCTACGCAGGTTTAATGTTCACCATCTTGGCTGTGTGTCAGCAAGCTTACACTATTTGCTAATTAGCACTTAACACAAAGTACAGCTGAGGCTGATGGGAATGGCATTAGCTTTGTAGACGCTAGATCACAAACTATCAGTCACGAGTACTGTCTGCTGAAAACATGGCAGTACATGTGCAGCGATTTTAGTGTAATGACCAAACCGTGTTCATACAACTTCTACATTGTAACACGTGATGCACACTGACATCATACTTCCTGCACAATATCATTAGAAAAGGAGTTTTAAAAAAATGACTCTGGTTATGTTCAGAATTTGATCCATTCAGTTCAACAACATTTAGAAAGTCTAGAGGGGCTGTATGATTTTATTTAAGTATTTAAACAACAGGATTGAAGAGTTTATGGGCTGAGAGGGATGCAAATGAGCATTTGCCCATATTCTGGCCCAAAATTGCAGAATATTTCTTTTGTTTGAGTAACAAACAAAAACTTCTCAACTTAGCTACTGTCATTATTATTCAGTGAGTCAAGATATAACCCGAGTGAGTGTGTCTGAGTGATGGCATATCGTATGTGGAGCAGTGAGTGATTGATTTATGCTTTCTGGTATCAAACTTGGTACTGAGAATTGTGAATTTTAATGGAGCCAACTAGGGGGTCATGACAGTGAGCAGGGGCCTTTCAGTGCAGCGTTGGATGAAGGAGAGGATGCGGATATAGTTAATGGATGGATGGTGCCAACAACCGAATAGGATTAACGTAAATTTCGACCTGATACTGACACTGAAAGTCTCGCCAAAGTTAATACAGACCATATTTTACAACAATCCGTCTAATAGTTGTCAGGACATTTCACAGAACAATAAAAAGTCAGCCTTTTTCCAGATTGCCACAGTCAGCAGATTTAATCCTCCAATAATGTCTAATGTCTAAATCATGGCTATGGCACCTATGCAAACACCAAATATCAAACTTTTTTAAGATATCAACACTCTTAAATACTTGATTCAACACGAGAACTGGGGGAAAAAAAAGACTTAAATCTTGTTTCTGTCTGTAGTGGTGTACCAGTGAATATCTGAATCGAGGTACCTCAATAAAATCATTATGGAAAAACCTGTAAGAGCGGTTAGATTTCCAGTATCGTCCAACCCTACATGATTAATTTAACAGAAAATCACAGCTGCATGGTTGAAATTGTGCTTGTTTGAGCTCTATGGCTTTTTTTGTGTGTGCTGAACTGGGATCTGTGTCAGAGCGGTGATAACAAAGTCTTAAGATGACCCCATAAACGCAGCACCATGCAAGAAGATGCAACATGATCATAAATTATTTACGCATAAGAATACTTTGGCTCATTATAAACATTCATTATACGAGTGGGTAAAAAGTCAGAATGACCCAGAGTTTTAGTTTCATTAAGGAATTTAACGAGTGAGAAACTAATTGCAAATTGATTTTGTCCAGATTTGCCGATGTCAAACGAGGTCACACTTGAATGAAGATTATAACCGTGCCAGAAAATAAAAGGGTTACTCTGTGGCTTTTTGACAGACTAGACAGGCAGGAATGTAGGACAACAAAATAGCCTTGTTGGTGTTAAAACTGCATATTGGACTGACCCTGCGGGCCTCAAGCAGATGGTGCTTCAATAATAAATATTTGGGGAAGGCTCCTTTAAATTGGATTACATTAGTGTAATCTCTGCAGCTATTTTAAACCATTTTGAGGGTGCTATCTCATCACAGTAGCTTTAATCCCTCTTAACTTTTGATTGTGTTTAAATTGATTCTCCTCGCACACATGGCTCCCAACTCCCACAACCTCCCTCTGGTTCTCGGCGCAAAGTCACACATTTATTTTACTCTCACATGCGCAAACAGACACATGTGAGGCGATGCACACAAATAAATCTACAAACGCAAACGCACACCTACAGATTATTTGTTTTTACAGCATCATCACCTCGAGGTCATTGCAGATGCAGCAGCCTGCTTGTGACAGAAAGGTGGCAGATTAAATCATAAGTGGAAATAGTTTACTGTACTGCTACGTGAGAGGATTGTATACCAGTTGATACATAAAGTAAATTCAGTTTGAGTCAGAAGATATATGTTGGTGAAAGTAAACGTCAACATGTAGGATGTGAACCACAGAACATTATGAGTGAGAGGAAAACAGCTCTTACTTTCAGGTGTTTCAAAGAGTTTATAGATTTCTAATATCAAAAGGGCCAAACATCCTTTACCAGGGCTGCTACAAAACTGTTGTTTTGCTAAATAAATAACGTTAACTGAACCCTCTGAACCCACTGGTGAGTTTAAAAGTCATGTTGTCTTTAAAATAATCACCAAAATTACACCATTTATCAGATATAGAAAATGTAAAAACAGAAAGAATCGTTGGTTTTGTAACTTTCCGACGACCCTTGAACTAATAATCTGTGACGTATGGTCAGGTCGATAAATGTAACCAAATCTAAGCTTAAAATCTATAAATTTCATTAAAATCATTATATTCTACATGTCTCAATTAAAAATCTGCCAAAAATAAACCATTTCCAGTAACCAGATTCTGTAATAAACAAAAAAATTCTGTGGTGCTCCACTCAACAGGGAAGTCATTAGTGACTCTGCTGCGACCAACAGTCACATGACAAAAATTCTGAGAATATTTTTCTGGTTTGGTCTGAACTGCAGGCTGTGCTTTCACAGAGCATATAGGAGATAAGTATGTCAACAACATAGAAATATAAGTAGTAGGGCTGGTCCGAATAGCAATTTCTGTGCTCCGGATATTCAGGTCCAATTAATGACGAATATCCGAATATTCGGCTCGTGCGGCGGCAGCGGCGGGGTGGGTACGAATACTGCTCCATCTCTCGCTTGGGACTTTGTTCTTGCTCCTCAGGGTGTTCATTGTCCGATAGCATTAGCATGGATATCTCCTGCTGTTTTTTTTGTTTTTTTTGGTGGTGGCACAGCAGCAGTGTCCTCATACTTGAGTATTAGGGCCACTCATGAGAAAAAAATATGATAGGAGGTAGATTTTTTTTCATCATGCACATCATCCAATGTCGAGAATAAAGTCGAGATGTCTCCTTTGATCCAGACTTCCGGCATCAATAACTCATTAGCGATATGTTGTCAAAACATAAATGATGCCTCTTTCCCATCGTTTTAAGGTAGACAATGTGTTACAAGCCCAGTTTTATCAAAAGTAGCTGTCTTTCAAGCTGCAGAAACAATATGTGTCTATGTGCAGCCGGCTGTGAGACGAGTGCACAGGGACCGTCTGCAAATTGCAAAACCGCTGCAACAGCGAAGACAGAGACACTACACAAATATTCAATAACTTCACTCTTATACACTGTAGTGTCACCAAAATCACTGCAGCCATCAAAAAGGAGCCAGTTGAAGGCTGCAATGATTTTGGTGACACTCCCACGAGTATTCGGATCTCAAAATTATTATCCGGATACCACCACAACGACAGAATATTCGGATATTTGGGTCCAGCCCTAATAAGTAGTAAGTAGTGGTTGTACATGCTGATTCCAGGCTTTTTTCTGGTTTTGTAAAATAAATAATCAAATAAGTTATTTTTTTTGTCTTTTTTTTAATAATTTATGGAGTGCAGAAGTTTACATTACAGTGAAAAAAGGGCCCCATAGTGAGTAAAACAAACTACTCTGGGTTTAGAGGGTTAAACAATAACTCAGAAATGTGCAACATACCTTTTCTGTTTGAGAGTTAAAGAGAAAGTTGGTATCAGTGTGAAGTCTGTCCATTAACACAGAGCTAGAGGGAGGTGGTGATTTTTTTTTTAGCTTAGCACAACCACTGAAAACAGGAGGAAGTAGCTAGCAAGACTCCATCTAAAGTTCAGATGTACTTAGCAGCACCTCTAAAGCTCAGTATCAAACAGCATTATTTATTGTGTGCAAAAATAGCAAAGTGAAAAGAAGGATTTACTGTTTTTTTTCCTTTTTTCTCCTGGAACTTGAAAATAGAAACACTTCATACATCTACCCAGTAGACTTCTCTGCAGTGCATCCCTGACTATAGCACCGGTTGCTTGGCAACAATTATTGGACCAGGCTGTTTGTTTGTGAAGAAAAAGTTAAAGCGTGTTCTCTAAGACCACAAATTGAGCTGTTTCTGTTTTTGTGACTAAACAAAGCTTCAGAGGTGCTGGTGGGCAGATATTTAAACTTCAGAGGAAGCTGGTGGGTTTCCTGCTAAGCTAAGCTAACTGGCTGCTAACTCCAAACACAATATTAAACCCTTAGAAGCATATCCCCAACAGTTTGGATGTGGATGAGTCACAGTTTTTTTTTAAATGATTACTATAATTTTTAGGTTGTTTTTACAGCCTAGTACTTGTCACACTTGTTGTGAAATAGGTTTGGACTCTTACGAAGACAAAATATATTAAGAAAACCACCTTTAAAGCACATTAAAACAATAATAAACTTAATTTCCTCACTGGCATCCATGCAATTGTCTGCCTACACAAAGGTGGAGGGATGAGGGAAACCCTGCACAATAACATTGTGGCATTAAATCAAATTTAAAGATAAAATGCCCTTTAATTGCTCACCGTCAAAACTATTTATATAAATAATTTCATGAACATTGATCATCAGAAACAAGATTACTGCCATCGCAACCTCTGATAATCATCTTCATTCAGAACGCTCACATCACTGCAGAGACCACACATTTATTCATTGCATAACTGTGTATGTGTGTGACTTAGGGTGTTTTCTAAAGGAGTCTTCAACTACTTTTGAACCTAGTCGTTTGTCCTCCGACTCTCCTTACAATGTTTATTTACATGCACCCTATTCTGCATTTAAAGCATCAGAGGCATGCATGCTTGTGTTTACGCTGAATGCCTTCCATGTCTCCTTGCAGTTTGGACATGCAGCACATTTAACCACAATGCCCTCTGAGCTGACAGAAACTGAGAAACAGGTTTCTATAGTCAGCCAAGGAGGAAGGAAGGGAGGGCAAAGTGGGCTGAGGCTCTGATCACATGCAAATACCACAGGAGCAGGGGATATAGGTGTTTACGTAGGGAAAACAAAGACTCCTATTGTAGATCGACTTTTCCCACTCGCGCAAGTTGCATTCTGAATTAATGTATGAGCTGAATAAAGTGGAGAAACAGTGGCTGATCCAGTCCTGAGGTTCTGGTGAGTCGGACAGTCTGACTCGGACTCGCGGCTGCCAGTGGCCTTTTCATCCCAGCTGTCCATCACGAGTCCCACGGTGCCTTTCCTAACCCCTCTTTCAGTCGGCTCTTGGGTCCTAGTGGCAGGGAATGAAAGGCTAACTGAGAGCTTAAATGGGTCTGCAATGTTACACCACAACAGAGCCCATAACCACCATGCCACCCCTCACGCCGTCTTGGGTCTTTGAAGAAGATATTTATAAACCATTAGTGTGGCAGCGAGGGCGAGGGCTGGCTGTTTTATCTCCCAGATCTGTCATGTGTTACCAGGCACGAGGCGAGCCGTGCTGACAAGAGTGACAGAGTGAGGGCTGATAGGGCCGCTGCCGCACAAGTCCAGGGTCGAACGCGGCAGCCCCCCGACTGCCTCGCCACTTTACTGCCTGTGGGGCATGGGGACGGCTTAATGCAATGCGACTGTAATTAAGAAGCTGAGTGATCTGATTTCAGATTTCCACTGAGCTCTCATCAGAGAGGAATTACAGGATGAGGATCATAATCTGTATGAAACATCAGATGCCTCCCAAGTTCATCATGAGAAAGGTGCTGGGTGAGAAGTAGTTTGGATGTATGTTCTGGAGACTGAAACAGTTCTACTTTGTAAGTCTGTTTCAAAAGGAACAGTTTGACATTATGGGAATACACTGTAAAAAATCCATAGAAAAAGAAAATCTGGCAGCAACGATGCTGTTGAAAAAGTATATTAAAAAAACGTGGAACACTGTAATGTTCAAAAACTGTAATAGCGTGGAAAATAATAATAATAAAATCTCTATAGTATTGGTATTTTTCACTGATTTCAATACAGTAAAGCAGTGCAGTTTTAATGGCCGTGCATTGTAAAAGAACAAATTATTATTTGTAAAAATACAGATTTTTGCAGTATGTACAGTTTTATGTTTTTCATGTGATTTTACTAGCTATATCTGTGATTTAACAAAACTGAAAAAAAATTGTAAAAGAAAAAATAAGAAAAT
>OMNN01029009.1:0-10549 GCA_900302755.1 Chromis chromis
CCTCCTCTTCTCTAGGGGGAGGTAGAACATGTAGGCCGATCTGGCGGGGGAGAGTTTCGTCCAGTCATCTGTCCTTGGCTCGACCTTCCTCAAACTATTTGTCTTTTCTACTTAACCTAATCAAAAATGATGGATTCCAGGCTAGTTGATCTTAGTCAGGCAGCTCACTTCAGACAAAAACTGATCCTAACCACGACCCTGAAAAGACAACGAAAAGTCATAAATGCAAAATCTAGTACTGGACATGCCAGGATGAAATATGGAAAAGAGAGAGCCATCAAGACAGCCGACACCTCGTAACCCTAGACACTCTTATAGAAAGCTAAGGAAGCCTCTTGGTTGAACGGGAAACATCTTCAACATTAAGATTGGCCACAAGGGGGCATCGTTAGCTCTCCTGTAACATGAGACTAAAGGCTTTAACTCAGTGATGGAAGAGCAACAGTAAAATCTAAAAAGACTCTGTTGCTGTTTACTTATTTGTGGAGTAAAGAGATGAACATCCTGTACGGGTTAGTCCTAACCGAACCCTACAGCTCCCAGTCTGCATGATACTGGCTGCAAGACTTTCACCTCAGTATCTGCAGGTAAATATTTGATCTGTGAGCTGTGCTGAGTCAGACGGAGGCTGGATCAATAAACATTCTGAATGACTGCAGCTCGGCTCTGTAACTCAGGTTTCTTTTAAATCGCCGGTTTTAGTCCCATTTTGCTTTTCATCTTCATTCTGCCTGCTTGGAATGGTTTAGGGTGTTTTAGGGCAACACAGACCTTTGTTCCAACTACAAGAACCGTCCCTATAGAACCTCTTTGAGGAACCGTCCCTATAGAACCTCTTTGAGGGACCGTCCCTATGGAACCTCTTTGAGGAACCGTCCCTATGGAACCTCTTAGAGGAACCGTCCCTATGGAACCTCTTTGAGGAACCGTCCCTATGGAACCTCTTTGAGGAACCGTCCCTATGGAACCTCTTTGAGGGACCGTCCCTATAGAACCTCTTTGAGGGACCGTCCCTATAGAACCTCTTTGAGGGACCGTCCCTATAGAACCTCTTTGAGGAACCGTCCCTATAGAACCTCTTTGAGGAACCGTCCCTATAGAACCTCTTTGAGGAACCATCCCTATAGAACCTCTTTGAGGAACCGTCCCTATAGAACCTCTTTCAGGGCTGTTCAGGAGAGAATAAAGAACTTAGTCCAGGCTCGGTGCTTTGGGGGGTCACTGCTATGTGGGTCTTGACGTTGAGACAAGAAACCAGGACAGACTAATGCTGACTGGTTCAACTCAGAGACCACAAGCGGACGTTTTTCTGTCCTCGTCTTCGCTTTATTTAGTTCTGACAGCTAGATTAATGGATAATACAAAAGGGTTTTCAAATAAAACCAGTTTTCTCTAACATTCCTGTGGTTCCTTTGTGTTCCTGTGATTCATTTGTGGATCTATATTCAATTCATATATACAACATATGTCATCACATAGCGCTTAATATTCCCTTATGTGTCTCTTTGTGGTTGCTTTTGTCCCTTTATCATAACTTTACTTGTATTTCTAGATGCTGGTACTTTTACCTGAGTCCTTCTTCCACCTCTAGAACCCTTTTAAAATGCCACTTCTGACCTGAGGAACTTGTGATTGTGAGAAATTAAGACTTTTTCACATGTTATAGACCAAACAATAAGTCAAACAATCATGAAAATGATCAGCTGATAAAAGGATCATAATCGTGTTTTAATTGCAGGACTGTTGCAGTCAAATCGGAGAGGAAACTGAGCGTAGGTTGAGTTCAGGTAAACATGTGGAAACCCACGCTGAACATCAGCCGACTCATACTTTGACCCTTTGGTCAATATTCCCCCACAGAGGACAGACAGGCGACAGAGACACACTGAAGACTGATAGATCTGGTTCTCAGGTTCTGCTCGGAGGTCTGGATCATGGTAGAACCAACATCTAAAGCAGCTGTTGTTCTGCTGCTTCTCCTGCACAGCTGTGTGGCCAACAATGGTACGAAATCCTTATTGTATTCTTCTTATCGCTGTCGAGGAGGCAGGAGCTGTAGCTTTGTGATAGTCGTGGTAGGAAAGGCGCTACTTGTTGTAAAGTCGTAGTACAAAGCGCTAGTAGTCAGTAATACACAGCTTGGAGTGTTTCACAGTGAATAACATAATTAATAGAAAGAGCTTAGCATCAGGGGAACGCATCGCTACTGGTTGATTCTTAAACAGATGGTACTTCGTCTGCTTCCCTTGCTTTACAGAAGTGAAGCGTTAAGGTCACTGAAATGTCAGAGGATTCCAGACTGTACCATTTTACAGTAAGAAGAGTCCAGTATCTGTTTAGATTTACCCTTCAGGAGGAACTCAGTCCATCTTTCTAATCTAACCTTTGTTTTTGATGACAGACTCAATCCTCGTTGGTATCTGGGCTAGGGTTAGGGTTAGGCTCCTTCTAGACCTCCTGGGCTAGGGTTAGGGTTTGGGTTAGGGTTAGGCTCCTTCTAGACCTCCTGGTTCCTGGGCTAAGGTTAGGGTTAGACTCCTTCTAGACCTCCTGGTTCCTGCTGACTCTGGGAGGAAACTGGTTTCTAGCTGCTCCCTGATCTTCCTGGATCCTTTTCCATCTTTGTCAAGTCTCACAGTCGCATGTTTCACTTCCTCTGTTCAGTTCTTTTCCATGTGAAGCCATGATGCAGACATAGATAGACCCAGTCCAGAGGTCCAGACCTGAGGAGGCTCTGATGGTCTCAGTATCAGTAGAACCAGGTTCAGAACCACAGCTGGACTCTGGTTGGTTCTCTGAGGGTCTACTTTGGAGCTGAACTTTCAATGTAGTCTTTATAAAGTGTTTGTTATACTGCTGTTCTACTTAGAGTAATCTGATTACTGAGAGGAGCTACAGTTTGGAATTGTTTGATATTTCAGTGGCTTTGTTCACTTGCTTCTGTTTTATGCTGTAGATGTGAACTGGGTTAGTAGCTAACCCTAACCCTGACCCTGACCCTGACCCTGACCCTAGTAGCTGATCCTAACCCTAACCCTGACCCTAGTAGCTAACCCTGATCCTAACCCTAACCCTGACCCTGACCCTAGTAGCTAACCCTGATCCTAACCCTAACCCTGAGGTGGGCCTTCATCCACCCAAACACAGCTCTGACATTCTGTTATCTCCATGTGTAGCTGCTTTATACTTCTACTGCACCACATCTACCAGCTACTGGCCTTTAACTATCAGAGTTACCACGGACAGATCCCACTACATTGATAACTGCTAAACTATTTTGAATGCTTTTATTCATCTTCACTGCATGACTTTCACTTGTAATCCAGTATTTCTATTCTGCAGTAATGACACTTTTACTTCAGCACCTGAATACTTGAGTCCCTTATGAAATTAAACTAATCTCAAACTAATTCTGCGTCACAGTCCTGAAGTAAACGTCCTGCTTTGTGAAGCTGATCGTCTCATTTAAACACAACACAGTGGGTTAGGGTTAGGGTTAGGGTTAGCCCTCACCCTGGTCCAGGGTTAGGGTTAGCCCTCACCCTGGTCCTGGGTTAGGGTTAGCCCTCACCCTGGTCCTGGGTTAGGGTTAGCCCTAACCCTGGACCAGGGTGAGGGCTAACTCTAACCCTGGTCCAAACTGAAATGTTGGTGCTGCTCAGGATTTTGATTGGTTTTCCTTTTTGTAGTTTTCCTCAACAGCCAGCTGGCGACGCAGGTTTTAGTCCGCAACCGACGGGCCAATCAGATGTTTGAGGAGATGAAAGCAGGTAACGTATCTGCTGAGGGTGTTCTACATGCTGCTGGTCTGACTCAGTGTTAGGGTTAGGGTTACCTAGTAACCCTAACCCTAACCCTAAAGCCTGTCTCAGCTTCTGATGCCTGAAATTAAACTCTACTGTTAGATGTTAGTTCAGCCGGGTTAGAGAAGTATTATCCATACGACATAAAAACTGGCCTGCTTCAGAATAATACCACTATACTATACTATACTGTACTATAATATACTATAATATACTATACTATACTATAATATACTATACTATACTATACTATAATATACTGTACTAGACAAATACTTCATGTCTGACATGTCAGGTGGATGTCGGGGTGTACAGAAGAACTCTAGGTGGATTAAAGGCTGATGGAACAAACTCTGCTCTGACAAGTCAAAGAGACACAAAAATAAACACAAAGACACACAACAACCACACACTGACACACAACAACCACACACTGACACACAACAACCACACACTGACACACAACAACCACACACAGACACACAACAACCACACACAGACACACAACAACCACACACCACACACAACAACCACACACTGACACACAACAACCACACACAGACACACAACAACCACACACTGTGTCCACGGTTTCATTGAAGTGTGTTGTTTCTGGCCAGGGAACCTTGAGCGAGAGTGTGTGGAGGAAATCTGCGACCATGAAGAGGCCAGAGAGGTGTTCGAACAGCCGGATAAAACTGTACGACTTTACTTTGTCTGCCATCATCACTTAGAACAGCCTGAGATCAGTTTACAGTTTAACCACACAACTCTCTGTGTTCCCTCTAGGAAGCCTTCTGGGTCAAGTACCTGGGTAAGTACCTGCTCATGAATGTTCAGGATCATCAGGGTAAACATCACCAATAGTCCAGAACCCAAAGACAGTCCGTCTATGATCAGATAGAGAAAAGCAGCCAACCCTTAAAATGAACAAAGAGTTCCATCTCTTTTCATCTTCACTAAATATATAAACATGAATCAAGCTTCCAGTGAGGGTCGGGGTTCACCATGTTCTCTACCTCATGTTTCACTGGGTGCACTTCTTTCTCTTTAGCGCCACCTGCTGTTTAATTCAGCTTATATTCACACAACATAGTGATGCTGGATGTTCACATTTACTTTAAGTGATTTTAAGGACATTTGTTCTCCACTGGAACTGAAACCTCCTCAGAGGTCATATGTCCTGGTGATGGATAAAGAGTCTGTCCTGCTTTATTATTTGGTTATTTAAATAAATGTCTCATATTTGAGTCAATGAACATCCAATCAACACAACTAAAATCAGTGTACCCTCAAGGCGTCCAGGATGCGGTTAGCTTAGCTTAGCACAAAGACTAGAAACACAGGGAAACTGCTAGCCTAGCGCCACCAAACAGCTGGTTTGGTGTTTATTTAGCCCAGTTTGGCCTCAGATTGTAGAATTTAGTTGAGCCAACTAAAATTGTTTCACAATTCTGTTTTTTTCTGTATGTTTTAACTGCCTCCCCTCCATTTAGCTTCAGCTGGATCCATGTAGAGAAGCAGGGTTTAATTTTTAACGTTATTGGTAAAGTGGAGTTTATTCAGCTGTGTGCTGAACCGCAAACAGGAACAAAGTCCAGAACATCTCACAAACTGAGTAAACAAACTGCAACCTTCTGTCTGTTCTACAGACTGCAAAGGAACTGAGATGACGAGAACACAAGACAACATCGACCTGGTCAGACAGTGCATAGAAGGTAAATCTAAATAAATGAGTCAGAAGGTGAATGTGCCGGACGTTAGCACTGACCCAGTGTGTTTCTGCAGGTCAGTGTATCTCTGGTCAGGGAGTGACTTATGCAGGAGACGTCAACATCACAAAGGGCGGTCGAACGTGTCAACACTGGAGGCATCGCTTCCCCCACCCCATCCATCGGTAACCAACCACCTCACTGAACTAACCACTGATGAGGGACCCAAAGAGAGGGTTAACCCAGCCCTCCCCTAACCCTAACCCTAACCAACCACCTCACTGAACTAACCACTGATGAGGGACCCAAAGAGAGGGTTAACCCAGCCCTCCCCTAACCCTAACCCAGCCCTCCCCTAACCCTAACCCTAACCAACCACCTCACTGAACTAACCACTGATGAGGGACCCAAAGAGAGGGTTAACCCAGCCCTCCCCTAACCCTAACCCAGCCCTCCCCTAACCCTAACCCTAACTAAAAACACAAACCTTTTAAACACGCAAGCATCTGATTATTGAGCAACCAGTGACCAGATGAGAAACACACATGAACTAGTTAACTTACTGCAGTTATGACTGAACAACAACTTCAGGAAACCTGCAGGCCGCCACATGACTGAATTACATACACATCAGTTCATCTGTTTGTTCACCTGTTTACCTGTTTGTTCACCTGTTTAATGTCTGTTTACCTGTTTACCTGTCGTTTCACCTGTTTACTATTTGTTCCCTACATTTCTGCACTATACCGTTTGCTGCTGTCACTGCAAATTCCCCTGCTGTGGGATTTAGGAAGGATTACCTTATCTTATTATCTTCCCTGTGTGTTTACCTGTTGACCTGTCTGTTCACCTGTTTACCTGTCTGTTTACCTGTATACCGTCTGTAGGGAGTATAATGCGTCAGAGCCCAACAGCATCCTGCAGGAGAACTTCTGTAGAAACCCTGACAACAGTCCAGATGGACCCTGGTGTTTCACCCAAGACCCAACGGTCAAGAAAGAGGCCTGCAGGGTCCCGACATGTGGCAAGTTTCCACTCGTACCGCTGACTTAATGCAAGAGCTGCAGTAATAAACTACTATTCCTACATGCAGGCCTCCAGTGCACATCTTCATCCTGCTAGTACTACATCTACATCAGCACTGACTTAATGCAAGAGCTGCAGTAATAAACTACTATTCCTACATGCAGGCCTCCAGTGCACATCTTCATCCTGCTAATACTACATCTACATCACCACTCAGAGCTCCACTTTGTGTCTTTTCCTTCCAAGGTGAGGTCTTTGTTCCCTCTACTGTGGCGCCCACATCAGTCAGAACTACAGAGTGTTTACCCAACTATGGCGTTGACTACATTGGCGACCTGGATGTCACCTTCGGAGGCCACACCTGTCTGCAGTGGTCATCACCGGAGGCAACAGCCCTCAGCAAGGACAAAGAGTTCATCCCTGAAGTGAATCTGCTGAGCAACAAGTGCAGGAACCCTGACAACGACCTGGAGGGCCCCTGGTGCTACGTGGACGTTTCTGGAAACATCACCGTTGACTACTGTGACTTGGAGCTGTGCGGTAAAGAACAAACACAATCTACTATCACACAGTGTTGGTGTCTATCTGCTCTCACCTTCTAACTGCACTTGAATGTCATCCAGACGATTCTCTGGCCGGTGGAGAACAGACAGACACCGGAGGCATGGAGCGCTCTGTCTTAGCTCCCGCCAAGAAACTCTTCTTCAATCCACGCACCTTTGGAAACGGAGAGAGCGGTGAGTTCAGCTTTTGGTCCGTCACAACAAACTGTGACAGCTTTGGGCCGAACTACAGATTTAGTTCACCTTCTGCTTCCTTTAGGGGTCTATAGGTATCATTGTTGCTTCGAATGCAGTTCAAATCCCAGATAAGCCTTCGTTTATGTCACACCCCGGCTCTTGAGCTGCAACATAAAGTGGAAATCAAAACCAATTTACAAAAACAAGTTTTATTTCAAGGGGTTAATAAATATTGAAGGGATAAAGTAGGACAGTTAAACTGGTCAGAGATAACTAGTTGTGAAGCAGGTTAACCAGTGAATAGTCCAGTTGACTGACTGAAACAGGAAGACTTGTTTGGACCTGGTTGGTAGTAATCAGATTACAAGCTGCCTGTCTCCTTAACTGAGCAGCAAACAGGTGAACCGATTGGTTGACTTTTAAAATGGTTTGTTAATTCTTCAACTGACGAACTACAAGTTTATTTACTGGCCAATGAGATAACTAGCTGGTAAGCTGGTTTAGAGCCACGTTGGTTAGGGTGTAGGGTCTATGTGTCTGGTGATTAAACTGGCAGGTTAGCTGGTCACCTGGCTCCTTAGCTGACTAACAGCTTATTTACCAATTGACTAGTTAGTTCAGAGGTTTATAGACTTGATTTGCTTCACTGATCATCTGACTTACTGGTTTACTCAGCTGATACTGACCAGGTGACTGGATATCTGTTGAGGGTTAGGGTTATCTGTTGTATTGGCATAATGACATTAGAGAAGCAACTGGTTAGTAGGAAACCTGGTTGGTTTACTGGTTGACAGCCTGGTTTAGTAAAAGTGTGGGACGGGAAACTGGTTTACTGACTGGTTAAATGGTTGGTGACTCCTTAACTGACCAGCAGTCACTTTACTTATTAGTCTTAGATATACTGTGTGGTTAACTGGTTTAGTTAACAGGTTTAGTGATGAATGTTTTACAGCTTACGTTAGTGGTTCGTTAACTGGTTAAGTACTGGCTAGTTAACTGGTTTACAGTGTTATTGACCATCTTCCTGACTGGTTTACTGGCTGGATGTGTTGTAGACTGTGGACAGCGCCCCCTGTTTGAAAAGCAGAACAAGAAGGATGCGAAGGAGGCAGAGCTGCTGGAGTCGTACAGAGAGAAACGTATCGTCGGGGGCGACGATGCCGAGGTGGCCTCCGCACCATGGTAACCACATCTATAACGAGTCTCACCATGGTAACCACATCTATAACGAGTCTCACCATGGTAACCACATCTATAACGAGTCTCACCATGGTAACCACATCTATAACGAGTCTCACCATGGTAACCACATCTATAACGAGTCTCACCATGGTAACCACATATATAACGAGTCTCACCATGGTAACCACATCTATAACGAGTCTCACCATGGTAACCACATCTATAACGAGTCTCACCATGGTAACCACATCTATAACGAGTCTCACCATGGTAACCACCAGGGCTGTTACGAGGTGGGGGGTAGAATACAATTATTAGTTTACCCACACGGGCGAAGTGAAGCGGGACATCGTAGCTGGTAGGTCCACGTACGGCGGGGCGCGCCACAACGACCTGCCCTGGTAACCACATACATAGAAGAAACATAAACCATATATATATATATACACTCACCGGCCACTTTATTAGGTACACCTGTTCAGCTGCTTGTTAACACTAATAGCTAATCAGCCAATCACAGGGCAGCAACTCAATGCATTGAGGCATGTAGACGTGGTCAAGACAACCTGCTGAAGGTCAAACCGAGCATCAGAATGGAGAAGAAAGGGGGTTGAAGGGACTTGGAACGTGGCCTGGTTGGTTCAGAAACTGCTGATCTACTGGGATGTTCACCTCAACCATCTCCAGGGTTTACAGAGGATGGTCTGAAGAAGAGGAAACATCCGGTTGGTGGACGAAGATGTTGATGAGAGGTCAGAGGAGACTGTGTTGTGCAGGCTTGATAACTGAACTACGGTGTCCCGGATAGAACAAACTGAATTACTGGCTTCCCCAAGGGATAAACAACACAACAGCACCACCTTATGGGATATTAATTACCTGCTGCTACAACACACCAACACACAGCTTTTAATAAACCTTAGAGCACATGTCAGTGTTTATTAATCCTTTCCTGTTCACAGGCAGGTGATGCTGTACAAACGTAGCCCACAGGAGCTGCTGTGTGGAGCCAGTCTGATCAGCGATCAATGGATCCTCACTGCAGCTCACTGCCTGCTTTACCCACCCTGGAACAAGAACTTTACCACCAACGACATTCTGGTCCGCCTGGGGAAACACAACAGAGCCAAGTAAGATGTCCTGCCTGTTCTAACTGTGTGGTCGATGTTTCTGTAGACGACTGATCACGTTTTCTCAGGTTTGAGCGTGGCACGGAGAAGATCGTTGCAATCGATGAAATCATCATCCACCCCAAGTACAACTGGAAGGAGAATCTGAATCGTGACATCGCTCTGCTGCACATGAGACGGCCAATCATATTCACTGATGAGATCCACCCCGTCTGTCTGCCCAGCAAGAAGGTCGCCAAGTTGTAAGACAAACTAATAACTAACTAATCTGATCACATGACCTGTTGCTAGTGAGTCTGGAGATGTCCTGGATGCTACAAATGGGGTGAAACCCAGTCGGCCGTTGTGTAACTGGACTAAACAGTCCCTGAAATCCAGCATCAGAAAGTTGTGGGGGGGTTCAGACCTAGTTTAGCGTTTCATCAAGGTCTTTGACACCGTTGGTCAGCTACACTGACCTAAACACTAAATTCATGCTCTTTAGTCAAGTCAAACATCTCCAACAGTGTTGCTAAGGGTTAGGTTTGGCATCATCTAACCCTAACCCTAACCCTAACCCACTAACCCTCTACCAGAAAATTATAGATGTGAAACGGTGAATGCCTCAAATAGTGACCAGACAATGGAGGAACACTGAGCTGGTTTAGTGGTCACTGAAGGGTTTCCTGTCTGGGTTACTGGTCACTGAAGGGTTTCCTGTCTGGGTTAGTGGTCACTGAAGGGTTTCCTGTCTGGGTTAGTGGTCACTGAAGGGTTTCCTGTCTGGGTTAGTGGTCACTGAGGGGTTTCCTGTCTGGGTTAGTGGTCACTGAGGGGTTTCCTGTCTGGGTTACTGGTCACTGAAGGGTTTCCTGTCTGGGTTAGTGGTCACTGAGGGGTTTCCTGTCTGGGTTACTGGTCACTGAAGGGTTTCCTGTCTGGGTTACTGGTCACTGAGGGGTTTCCTGTCTGGGTTA
>OMNN01029011.1:0-13127 GCA_900302755.1 Chromis chromis
CGCTCTTCCGATCTGATCGTTATCAGGCTTCTGCAGAGCTTGATGATGAGCTGATCATTTGAATCAGGTGTGTTGGAAGAGGGAGACATCTAAAACATGTAGGATAGTGGCCCTCGAGGACCAGGATTGGCTACCCCTGCGCTATGTGATGACATATGTTGTAAATATGAGCTATATAAATAATATTGAATTGAATTGAATTGAATTGCTACCCCTGACATAGCGCTTATCATCGTAAGGAAGAACAGAAAACAGAAAACCCAACAATCCAAAAATTGCTTTTGAATTCCCTACGAGCAAGCAGTCCGCGAAGGTGGGAAGGAACCAAAAAACCCCTAGATGAATATTCTTGCAAAAAAGATTCTTTCTTTACCGCTCACATAAACAAGACCAGAGTTCCACGGAGAGGGTGGTTATGGGTGATTTCTTTCAGCAGATAAATATTCCAGAGTTCAAGGTAAATTGGAGCCCTTTTTTGAAAATAAAAAACCCCATTCAATTTGTGAATATAACATACCTGAGCTATCATTTGACTCTTCGACACCATCACATACGAGTGGCCGTGTGTGCAATATGTGGGCAGCGAAATTACCCTAATGTGTTTGCATTTGCCCAAGCGTGCCGGCAAACATTTAGATTTATTGCTCAGCCTATCTGTACATTTCTGTGTACATGCATGTGCTCTCTTCTGCCACTTCATATATGAATGCGAGCATTTCACCTCAAGCTGGCTGCCATATGTGTGCGTGTGTGTGTGTGTGTGTGTGTGTGTTCACGCACCAGCGAGAGTATAAAAATGCCACGACCAGTTGTGTCTGCATATGGGAGAAGCCATGCACACATTGGTCTTTGCGCCGCAGATTGATGGGAATGAAATATTCTTTAATCTAAATGTAAATGGAAGTGAAATTTACTGGTGGGGTTCTATGTAATTACCAGTGCCACAATTTATTAGACTTGTGTTTGTGTAAGGTGGAGAGTGAGAAAGGGAGAATATGAGGGACAGAAAGAGTTGGGTGGAAGGAAAAAAATAAATAAAAAAGAGAAGGATTGAGAGAGTGTGGAAGGCCCATCAGAGTGACGGAGTAAGAGAAGGGATGATTTATATTTAGTCATGCTTTCTTGGTTGAGCCGTGTGGGTGCAAAGCAGGAGGGAAAAGGAAGCTGGTCAGAAGGCTCCACTGAAACAGAACCCTGGAGAACAGGAGTGGAAGCTCTCGAATATGACTGGGCTCAGCACAAAGCAGCAGAGCAGAGGGGAGGGTAAAATATGGGACGAGGGCCAGACGCCGGTCTGTCAGAGCTGACAACCTGGCTTCAGATGTGGACTTGATCTCATGGGCGGCGCTCAATTAGTCACTCTCTGGTAAAGTGTTCCGATGTGGCTTTGATATATGGACGGTGCACGAGGTGTCCCGGCGTGAACCCTGCAGTCCAAGTGGAGAGATGTCAGAGGCAGGAAGAGAAAGATAGGGATCATTACGGTGTGCTGCTGTTCTAACACCCTTAATGAGACCGCAACTCATACATATGCGACGCAAGTGTGTGTGTGTTTTCATTTGTGTATATTCCTCCTTTAATTTGTTCTGTATTTGCATGCTCCCTCTGCCACGTTCCGCCGGTGCAGCAGGAGATTGGAGATGTACTTTTAATGCACTTCGACAGGAATTCATTTCGCATATCTCCCAACTCCTCTGCACCTCCACCTCCCTCTTTTTCGCCTGCACACCCCCTCTGCAGCCCTCTCACCTCCCTTGGCTTCCCTCCCTGGGAGCTAATCAGCATATTTTCTGCTGCAGATGAAAGCAATGGCACCAATACAGGAATACACAACAGCAACTTTGTGATGGATCATTATCAGTCTTAAGCGTGCGCCTCTTTGGACGTATATTTATCGCTTTTCATGGCTTGTTTTTTTTTTGGTCAATTTCTCTCCCCTTTTTTGTCATTTGTAAGTCACCGCATGTGTGCCGTGAACTTTTACCAACTCGATCAACCCCATTCATGCCTGGCATTGTGAAGCCTTTTTTTTCCAAAATGCTATTCAACTAGATCAAAAGATACCGCTGCGTCTGGGTGCCAGAGAGCATATGAATATGTTCCTCTTGTTTGTGACAGTTGAAAGTTGTTTAGAACGGCACTTAGCTTATTTATTGGAGTATCAGCGGCGCTGTGTAAATAATAGATAAGGACGGGGTCTCAGGTTCGTCCCCGAGGACGGCGGGAAACAAACTGTGAAAACGCACACGGCTGATTTTCAGTCAAGCAGGGGAGCACATTCAAGAGTCCTCTCATCTACAGTTATTGTACTTCAAAGCAATGACATTTAAGATTAAATATGGTGTTTGAGAGAATGGAGGCTCCGGCCGCTACATCAATAATCATGGAGATAGGAAGGAGGACAGCTATCAGAGCGGTCCGAGCTGATTTGGAGAAGCTCTTATCTGGCCTGGCTCGCTGCCCCCTTCTGCTCTTGGCTGCCGGCCACGCCGAGCAGCGCCTAGCAGGGTCAGAGGAAGTGGGGTCATGTGAATCATGGAAGCAGTTAAAGATCTACTTGGCAGCAAATGGCAAATTCACCACTGAAGGTCACACATACATCACCTAACGGAGGGAGATAGTGACGCTGCTGCTGGGGCAGGAAGAGATAGAAAAGGCGGGACGGGGGGGGGTGTAGGAGGAGGAGGAGGAGGAGGAAGGAGATAAACATCTTCCATCTTTCACTCTATTGTTCTTTTTTAAACAGAGAGAGAAGTGCAAGTGATGCAGAGAGCGGGATATAGGCATTGCTGCAGTAACATATAGCCCACCAAGGGAGCTTTATAGTGTTGTTCTTGTGCTTGAAAGCAAAAGATGCCGCGCAGATAAACAGCAGCTGCTCCGCTATTCATTCCGTCCTCTCTTCCATCCAGCCGCTCACACAAACACCTTTTAATCTCCAACAAAAGAAGCGCATCTCCCAGAGAATTAAGAGCGTCGCCCCGGTGGTGAGGGCTTCCAGAGCCGGGAGGACCAGCGCAGTGACCCGTCTCAGTCCCGCTTTAATCTAATCAGTCTCCTCAACTTCCTAATAGGCTGGTTTCCCAACAGTCTGCTCCGCCGGGACTGGTGCTGCTTTTATCTGTTGTGTGGCTGTTTGCTGATCAGGGGGTCAGCAAGCCACCTCGCTTTTCTGTACAAGGAACCAAAGCTACATCACAGCACATTACATCCAGGCTCAGTGTGATTAATGTACTAGGGTATCCACTTTTGTGTTTATTCCATGCGCAAGTGTGTGTGCTTGGCTGTGTGTGTGTGTGTGTGTGTGTGCTTTAATGTGCTTGGCTGGCTCTATCAGCTAGACTTTAATCTAATCTGGTAGCTAGGCCTGCCATGGTGACCTGTAATGATTTAGAGCTGACCTCGGCTCTCTAACTCAATACACTGTTTCCCACTCAGGCGCGGCGTGCATTTTTTTTTTTTGTATGTGTGCGTAAATAAATGTGTATGTAAGTGTGATCTTGCACATATGTCAATGGGAGCCTATTAACATATATACATGAAGCATGATGCCACCTTTAGGTTACACCTCATTCTTCGACACTCTCTCATACTTCCTCCGTCTTCCTCTTTGACCTTCAGTTGGAGTTTATGGGAGTAACCTCCAATCCTATAAACAAGCCACAGTCTAGCCCACACACACACACCTACACACACACACAATGGTTATTGGATTCATAACTGGGAGACTGCTATCCTCCTGCTCTCTGTGCAAGATGAGAGGTGTTGAAATGAAATTCTCCCGCAGAAAAGCTCTGCTCTTACCTGGGATTTAGAAAAGCTCTAGCAGGGCTCCCTCTCTCTTTCGCCGTCTAGCGCGCTCACACACACACACCTCAAGGCTAGAAGAGGCTGTACACCCGAAGAGACAGAGAGTGGAAAGAATGTGCGGACTGAGCAAATGAGAGTCGGAGAGACAGAGGGGGGATTACAATGGGGATGACGGGAAGGGGAAGAAGGAGCTGTGAAGGTGCTAAAAAAGACACGGGGGGAGCTGAAGTGGCAGACAAAATTGATCTGTCTATCTGTAAAGCTGAGGAGAGGTGGAAGAGGTGACAGAAGATGGTCAATGGGCAAGACAGAAACAAAAAAAAAACAGTGACAGACTACTGTGTTCCCATGGTGGAGCTGGTGAAGCTGCACTTTTACCCCAAAAAACATGAATAAAATGAAAGTTTTACGATTTTCCTCAGAAATGACTCTCCGAACAAGTCATCACCATAGAAGGTTATTGCTTTATCGTGCAATTAACCAATCAGACAACAGTTTTAAATGTGCAAATATAGAAAATTTTTATGTACAAATGTATCTATGAAAACAGTGGGGTAGCTTATCCCATTAAAGATAACTTATCTGGTATATTAAGAACTATAAAAACAGTAGTTGCACTTCTAGATGTTGCACTTTCCTGTGCATAAATTAAAAATGATGGCTTAAAGTAGTGCAAAAATTACACACAAGGTGCAGCTGTATGTATGTAAACATATTAAGTCAGTAACTAAATACACAGTGCATAAGGTAGTAGATGCAAAGGTGTAGATATTTCCAGATTTTGTAAATTTAACAGTGAGTGGATTAAATAAAATTGAGTTAAGTTGCTAGTCAGATCCAGTTACTGAGTGTTTGAGTGTTTGTCATCCCTTCCTCTGCCTCTTTCCCTCCTGAGAATTATGGAAGCCGTATTGACAATCATAAACGAAACTTTGGACAGCATTTTGAGTGCAAATTCAGGCGGCTCATGTCGCTACACAGCGTGGAAACCCGCTCGCATGAAACTCAAATCCATCAGAAGAGTCAAAATCTCCAAGGATGATTAGACGGATGACATGCATGGCAGCTTGCAGTGCGGAACATCTTGCTGCCTCTCAACAGGCTCAACAGTTATTATGTGGCAGCCGGTTAATATCATCTCGCCGCATGAAACGCAGACGTGCGGGGGGCGATTTCTAAACCACATGAGGTCCCCAGGTAATGCTCGTCCCCCTGTGAATAGGGTTTAAGAAGTTCATTATTGACTTTGGAGACAGCTGCTGATAAAACCGTCTCACCTCCTGGTCTGTGCAGCAACTGTTCTGCAGGGAACAGCAGCTGCTCTACATCAGCATACTGACTTTGCCCAGTTCAGCTTAGTTTAAGTAGGATTGCAAAGATTGTGCTGATGATCAAAAGAAACCAGCACTGACAGTTGGAAGGAGGCAGAATGTGAATCACAACATCTGATGTCAAAATTCCTCTGCTCTGCTTGCTACATATGCCTCTTGTGTATACAGTAGTGGAAGTTTGCTGGGTGTCTTCCTATAGAATCATATTTTTCTTGTGATTCATTATTTTTTGTGCACATTCATATATACACATTACATTAAAACCGCTGAACCCCAAAAAGTTTCTGGGTGTTTGTTGCTCCTGGCACATTTATACTCAATGCAATATAAAGTCCTGCACCTCTATGGAAACAACACAAGCATGGCTAGAAGTAGAGAGAACTAAGAAATATCTTCTGTGCAGTATAACAAAGTTATAATGCCATAAATAAAATTTAAAAAGTTGAATTTCTGCCCACAGGTGTTACTAGACTACCCAATGTGGCGCCGTAGGCAAGATTTTATATGGCGCCCCCCTCCATCGGCGCTTTACATACGCTTACAGAAGAAATCGAACAGCATTGTTTTGTAGTAATATTAATTGGGCATTGCTTTACATCTGAATCAACGTGAGCTTTTCCATTTTAAGAGTTAATAGTAATAACTAGTTTTAATATAATTATATTAAAGGTGAATTTTTTCCCGATGTTGTGGTGCCCCCTGCAGGCCACGGCGCCCTTAGCATTTGCCTATATTGCCTAAAGGGGCAAGCCAGCTCTGGGTGTTACCAAAGCTAGAAAAATAATAGAGGATCTACATTCTACAGACATTACAAGTTCACAACCACATACTATACATACTTGCTCCTCTGATGGATGCCATGCTGCATTTATTTTATTAATCCAGTTTGTTTTATTTTCCTCTAAATCTCTTGTCGCTTCTTCTCTGCACTGTTGTTTGACATAACCTGTTGGTCACAGCTGAGTCAGTCATGGCTTCTTGGTTGTGCAGATCAGTGCAAAACCTTTTTTTCCAACCGTATTTTTTGGAGCTGAATGTTAAACGAGTCATTTGCAGTGAAGTGATCGTGATGAAATTTCAGATACATTACACATGTTTTTCTCTAGAACTGCCAAAAAGTCCTTTTTTCAGTTTCTGGCTCTGTAAAATGGTGTAATTTTGGCAAAGATAACATGCCTTTTCAAACGTGCCAAGAAGGGTTAACACCACTGACAAGTCATCATCTAGTTAGAATACAATGTTCTGCTGTGAAACGTTCGGCTTTGACATGTACCACCCGCCTAAACATTGTTGCAGACCAAACACACACACCAAAACAAATTTCATCCTCAAAAACACTGCAAAAACTACTCAGGGACACCTCGAGGAGCGCAACAAAGACCCCAAGGAATTCACCAGGCATCTGCAGAATGTGTTGGAACAAGCTGAACCCATGGAGATCCAACCTTTCAACCTGCAGGACCCAAAGGATCTGCTTCCAATGTCCTAGTGCCACCCACCACAAGACACCAACAGAGGTCCTGCGTTCATGCTCAGACTTGTCGAGCTGTTTTGAAGGCACAGTGAGGACCTACACTATATTAACCCTTTAAGTCCTAGTGTGTCATCGGCAACACGTTTGGGCTAGCGCACTTTGGAATACCGTAAATATGTCACCGTGTGTGCTATCAGAAAAAAATCCAGTGGTTTATGAAAGCTGAGGCACTACGCTTTACAGCCAATATGGTGTCATTACGGTAACTTCATTCGTGCCCCCCCAGGAATCCATTGGATGAAATTACCGTAAAATTACCGTAATGACAATATATTGGCTGTAAAGGGCAACGTTGCGCTTTACAGCCAATATGGTGTCATTACGGTAATTTAATTTGTGCTCCCCCAGGAATTCGCTAGATGAAATTACCGTAAAATTACCGTAATGACACTATATTGGCAACGAAAAAATTTGCACAAGCACTCACAGGACATTTTCTTACCTTTTTGTAATCAAAATAAGAAAAAAAGATCAGGTGGACATTTTGAGGCTCAGGTCTTAAAGGGTTAAGTTTTAATATTATGGCTGATTGGTGCATGCTTGTGCATTTTCCTAATATATTCCTCCATAGTGTACTATAATTTTACTGTTGCTGACATGTTGTACATAATGTTTTTTTTAATTATGGTTGTATTCGTCCTTGTTTTGGTAATGCAAAGGAATCTTTCCGTGCCATTAAAGGTCTTTCAATTGCAGAGGCACAGACACAAATGAACTGTGAAATTACTGAAAAACCCATAAAAAAACAAGACTCAATAAACTGTCCAGCACCATGACAGAAAAAACAGAAAAAAAAAGCAGCAATTAGAAAGCCTCAGTAACCCGACAGCAACCAAGGTCATTTTACACATAAAAGCAACTCCAGCCTGTGGTCACTCATCACCCAAGAGAACCACACTTTCCCATGGTAACATATTAGCCTGTATAATATCTGCTTAAAAGCAACAGAAATTCAAATTACAGTAATCATAATTACAGCTGTTCAATAAATAACCAGGGTAACGACTCGCCCGAGGAGTTTGCTTTGGTTAAATTGAGATCACGATAAGACGGTGAATCTCTCAATTATCTGCCTGCAGCAATTAAATGGCTGCCATGATTGTACCCATAAAATGTTCTGTATCGCGAACGGGTCCGCTTTTCTGTGTTGTTAAGGAGAGTCATTACATTAAAAAAAAAGAGAACGTTGTAGTTGTTGGAGTAAATGTGGTTGAAAAGAGAGACGGGGAAGAAAAAAAAAACCCTGCAGTATGATGAATCCTGCGAATGATTTCATAAAGTCTCAATTTTAATTATGTCAGAGCGGGGAGAACAGAGATGAGGTCTCGGCGGCCCTCTTGCTCTTTTGTGCTATCGGTCTATCTTTTAATTATCCCCCACTCCTGTATGGAAAGCAGAGGGCTGGTATGGAAAGGCAGAGATAGCAGGGGCTTACATTCCCTCATCAACTGCCTGATAGAAGTGTATGACGATTTAATGATTTAATGATCGAGTCCCGTCCTTTTCTTTTCCATCTCTCACTGCACACCTTCCTTTATTGTAATAGAAGAATCATCTCTCTTTGTCGTCTTAAAAGACTCTCTTAAACCCTTGTCTCTCCTCCATCTCCCCTTATAACTGTACAATCGCTTTATTGAATATTATACACTTACCGTAGGACATTGAAATCGATTGTAGAGGAGAATAACGTGACCCGAAACTTTGACATTCTTTTTTCTACCCCTCGGGGATGAAGTATTAGTTTGGCTTGCGATAAAAGGAAAATACCTGCACGGTGAAACAAACACCAGAGGGACACATGAAGAATGCCGAATGCACCTTCAAAATACAATCTACAGACAACTGAATCTCTTTTACAAGGATACATTGAAGGAAAGCATTATGAAATGTGTCACCAAGCTATGAATCACTCTCAGCGGCTTGATATTTACCTTGACCCGCGAGCCACTGCAGCTTATTCACTGCACCCCTGTAAAAGAAGGCCTGGCTCGGTGAGTTCTGCCGAAACAGATGGTGTTAAAGGACCGTGCCACTGGTTCTGCATTACAAGTTGTGAGTATTCTTTACATTAGCAGATTGCGGGATTTGTGGAATCCCAGTGAAAATCTGGTGGGAGCGGGCAGTTTTAACTTTGCTGAGAGCTGGAGCAAAAGGTCAAGAAATAAAATGCGAGTCACGGACTTTACAGCAACCAGAGGGATGGAGTGAACAAATGAAGATGAAAATAAGATTAAAGCTGGTTTTTACAATGCAAAAGCAAAGCAAGGCAAGTCAGACAGAGATGGACAAAGAACTGGACTTTGCTGCAACAAATGTGCAAAGTGTTGACATACAACAGGCACAAATCTGCCTGTTGTATGTCATTGTACATTTAATTAAGCACTTCCTTAAAGATAAAGTCCTTTTTCCTGCACATATAAAACAAAACACTATTGAGATATCAGAGTAACAAATTCCTATAAATGTAACTCTAAATACTACGCTAATACCAACAGGTTTGCACATCTGCTATTTTACACCATTCTTCTTTGCAAAATTGCTCAAGCTCTGTCAGGTTTCATGGGGATCGTGAGTAAATGGGCTTTTTTAAGACCAGCCACAAATTCTCAATTTTGATTGAGGTCTGGGATCTTACTCAGCCACTTCAAAACATTCACCTTGTTGCCTTTAAACCATTTCTGTATAGCTTTGGCTGTATGCTTTCAGGTCATTGTGTTGCTGGAAAACAGGTGGCAGTTCTCTTGTAGACTGCATCAAGTTGTCCTCCAGTATTTCCCTACACTTTGCTGCATTCATTTTATCCACTACCTTCACAAGCCTTCCAGCACCTGTTGCCAAAAAGTATCCCCACATCATGATGCTGCCACCACCATGCTTCACATCATGATGCTGCCACCACCATGCTTCACATCATGATGCTGCCACTGCCATGCCTCACATCATGATGCTGCCACCGCCATGCTTCACATCAGGATGCTGCCACCGCCATGCTTCACATCATGATGCTGCCACTGCCATGCCTCACATCATGATGCTGCCACTGCCATGCCTCACATCATGATGCTGCCACCACCATGCTTCACATCATGATGCTGCCACTACCATGCTTCACATTGGGGATAGTGTGTATGTGATGAGGTGCAGTGTTTGCTGTCCGCTAAACATAGTGTCTAGTCTTGAGGCCAAAAAGATCAACGCTGGTCTCATCTGACCAAAGAACCTTCTTTCAGTTGACTTTAGTGTCTCCCACATGCCCTCAGGTAAACTGTAGTCAAGATTTAATATGAGCTTTTTCAACAGTGGCTTTCTCTTTGCCACTCTCCTTTAAAGCTTTGACTGGTGAAGATCAGGCAAAAGGGTCTTCTTTTTTTTTGTGGAAATTCTTGTCAAAAAGTCAAGCTAAATTTACTATGGTTCAATATTGAAAAGCAATAAAAGGAGAAAACTTCCAAGGGACGGTGAATACTTTTTATAGACACTAGTTTAGTAGTATAGGAAGATATTTTTTGGGAGACAGCACTGACAAAATAGTCCTGAAATAGTATTTACAGTGATGGATTACATAATGCTAGAAGGTTTCAAGAGTTGTCTGCTAATTAATCGTCATGGAATTGAAACCAGTATTTGCATTTAACAGGGTAAACTGTTCTCCAGATCTACAGCTTCACTTTGTGGCAATTACTGCATGCTAATCTGGTAAATTGCACATTGGTTAGATAAAATGCACGGCTAAACCATGATAAAAAATGAAAAGATAAGTGCATTTAGGCAGTGATTATATAGTATTTATTTTCTGTCTCACATGATGTGTTTTATTCCAAAAGTTTTGTATATCCTTGACATTGTAAATACAGTTTGTATTATTTATGAAGAGGTGTAGAAGCCCTTGGGTCTTTTTTCCCCTCTGCAGATTACTTTGCTTGCTTGATTTGAATTTATGTAAATACACAAATATCAACTCAGAGGAATTTTATTACCTCGTATTTTATTTCAGTGTTTCAAATGCTCTGTAAAAAAAAAAAACAAGAAGGAGAGACTGTATGTTTTGCACTTGGCGCTCCTCAAGTGGCAAGAGGCTTTTCAATAACTGAAAAATTTATTGCGTTTGTAGGTATGTGAGTGTGTCGGGCTAAATGTGTGTTTCATGCATGTGTGTGCTTGCTTGTTTACTGTAATCTCTAATCTATAATTAATCATTGCCACTGTCCCAGAATCTGGGCTTTTCACTTGCAAATGTGAATACCTAGTCTACCACCTCCCTCTCCATTTTCCTTTCTCTCCTATCTTTCCCATGGGAAGTGTCTATTTTAAGAACCTGATGTTCTCTGACAGCTTTCACACATTCCTCCGTGGCATTAACTCCGAGTGAGGCACACATACACAAAATAACACACATTGTGCACTCCTACACAAAGGAAGATTAAGTCCCTCTAATGGTAATATTCGCAGACAGTCCTCATGACAGGTCAGTTGTACTTGAGTAAACTGGCCGCAGGACAGACAAAGCAAACAACCAACACAATAGAAAAACAATCTTCGGAAAGGTGCAGTACATTACAGCACACAATACAAAACATTACCATACAATACAGCACAAAACATCGCCACGGATTACAACAAGTTTTATTGCATAATGCGCATTTCCTCATCCATTTAGCGCCGAGTGCAGTCAGGCTGTCTCTGCCAGACACGCTGAAATGATATCATGTCATAGCTTCTGTCATAACTTGTCAAGTAAGATTATGGCCAGCATCAGACATGACATGAAGAGGCTGAATAACACCCCGAGGCTCTTTTTTTCTGTTTGTGTGTGAACATATATGTGCAAAAACAATGCTACTCTTCGCACAAACGTAATACACACAAATTTGTGCACAAACACACACACACACGGGGCAAGTGTGAATGACACTTAAATGTCAATCTATAGCTCAGGAAGTCAGAAACTAATTATACCCCTCTGCTGACACAAAGACGTTCCATTGGCTCTTTCTTTGAATCTCCACAGCTACCTGACAGGATACGTGACCTGGACAAAGCCGGAGGGATTAATGTCCCCAGTAACACACACACAGACACACACACACTGACAAACACACTATAAACCACATGTGCTTTTTACACAAACTTATCCTTTTCACACACATTCACACAGGAAGTTGACTGGCATGATAAGGAGATATGTTGTCATCATATTAGTGTTATCAGTGCTGTAGAAACCACTATACAGAATAAGTAAGGGTGTGTATTCTTTGAACTATCCAGCTGCAAGATTCAAATCTACTCCAGTAAAGGAAAGCATGGATTTAAGCTTGCTTTGTTTCAAAAACGACTGATTAAAATGGAGAAGAAAATAAATTGCAATACTGGCCTGTGGTCCTGGCAACAGTGTGAGTGTTTGTGCTTGTGTCTATAGATGTGCACCTCAAGTGTGTTCTGCTGAATATGAAGGTCATCAGCAAGGCTATTCAGAGTAATTATACATTTTCTCTTCTGCAAGCCAATCAGAAACGGCCACGGCTGACCTTTGACAGGTCGGAGTTCATTGCTCTCAGCGTGGTCACACAGCAATTAACCTACACATACTCTACTCCTCTCTGTACTCTTGGTCCCTCTCTCTCACATACACACACTTTTATACACACATTAATGCACTGCAACTGATGCAAATTTGAATCGCACATCTCTCTCTCTCTCTCCACTCCTTTTCCATTTGCACCCTCATAAATGGGGTCAATTTTATCAAATGGAATATTTTAGTAGAGTAATTTGCACGTTGAAATGACTAGATTTGGTAGCAACAGCACTGACACTTTTGTCAATACCCACAGAAATATACAGAGGTCCTTGAATCATATACAGGCTGTATCTCTCACTTCTATTATAAAACACACAGCTCTGTTTTCTTTACTTCAGAGGACATTACATTGACCTACAGTGTACAACAGAAGGGAGTAAACCTCTAATATCACTTACACCAATCAGGCATAACATTCTGACCACCTGCCTAATATTGTGTTGGTCCCCCTTATGTGGTCAAAAATGCTCTGAACCATTGGACATGGACAAGAGGACCTCTCAGGGTGTCCTATGGGGTCTGGCACCAGGACGTTGGCAGTGGATCCTTTGGGTACTCTGGCTTGTGCAGTGGGGCCTCTGTCAATCCAACTTGTTCCACTGCATCCTGTTGATGCTTGATCAGAATGGGGTCTAGGAAGTTTGGAGGTCAAACCAACATCTTGGGCCATTTTCATGTTCCTCAAGATGTTCCTGATTGGTTGATGTTGTTGCCATGTGGTAGGGTGCATTTTCCTGCGGGGGTAGGCCAGTGACATTTGGGATTTCCATATGCATGAGGGAGTGTGCTTGTTCTGGGACAATGTTTATTTGGGTGTCTAAGTCTCATCAACACGGATGTTAAAATCCAAGGTTTTCCAGCAGAACACCACATA
>OMNN01029012.1:0-14740 GCA_900302755.1 Chromis chromis
AGATTTATTTATTTATTTATTTATTTATTTTTTTTACATTTTATGGCTTACATTATATAATTTTATTATTGTTATTTTTGAATAAGTTCTTTTTTTCCCAAACGAAACACACTGAATAAAGTGATTTTGAAGCAAGATCAAGATTTTACGCTTTTATTTGGTTAAATTTCCTGACAGAAGGCCATGTCAAAGCTGAGCAGTTCAAAAACCATCAGAAAGGTCAAAAGCTGATGATTTTTATTCTTTTTTTTTTTTGCTCCTGAATGGTGTAATTTGAAACATTTTATCAGGATCAACTTTTCAGAAGTCAGAAGTCTATTAATGTCGATGTATCTGCCCTCCCAAAATGAGAATTCTATAGTGAGAGTTTCTGCAGCAGCTGCTGGTGGTGGTAACACACACAGTAATCTAGCAACGTGCCAACAAAGGCAAAGTAGAAGACAAATGCTGGCAAACATTCAAGGTCATAAACCATCCATAATTTAAAAATAATTAACTTTTGAAACACTTGGGGAGCGTATTAAAGTGGTGTACAAAGACCTTTCATGTCTCATGTGTTGTCAAGCGTAGTTTAATATTCAAGCAGGAAGTTGTAGATTCTCTTCCACTACCCAAATGACAAAATAACCTTTGAGTTGCTCCAACAAAAATGTCCGTCGTGATTTATATGCCAAGAGCCAACAATGTAGGAAATCAAATTAAACATTTTGATTTAGAGAAGTTTGCAGATGTTTTAAAATGTATGAATGTCTGTTGTTATGCTAATAATGTTAATTAATTTCATTCTTCATTTCTTTAAAAAGGATGGAATTATGCTACTAAACATTCTTCCATAACCACGGTGAATAAGATAGACAGCAATGTTGACAAGGTTCTTCATTATGCTAATCACCGAACCAAACTAATATTCCTGTTTGCAGACTGAATCTGCCTTTATTTACCACATAAGTTAACTATTGTAGTGACTTCGGGACGTTCTACAAAAATCAATCTATCTCAGGAATCTACAGATCTATATGGTGAGAACCTTTATTGTAAGTGAAAAGTTTCTATGGTGCATTCTTCCTGACTGTATTGCCCTGATTAGAACTCAAACGGAGCAGAGCTGAGTCTTATTCCCTCGCAAGCCTTGGGAGATTTCCTTATGCAGGTGTGTTGGTGCATACCATGTGGAGGCTCACAGCCACCGGCCTCTACAGCCCAGTTAACCTTGGCATGCTCTCACACACAATGCAGCGTCAGCATACAAAACACTGGATTCCTCCCAGTGGAGCGACGCTACAGCTGGAATGGTTTCAAAGTGGATGCAACACGTCAGCCCAGCGTGGGCCGATGTGTCGGAGCAGCCAACAATGCCTTGTTCGGCTCCCACCCAGGGGAGGGGGGAGATGATGGGAGGCAGGAAGAGGGAGGAGGTTAAGGGTGAAGGTGCTGACAGAACTGCTCACCTGCTAAATGGCACACCTGGAACTGTCCTGTGGGGCTCCAGCAGTTAAAGGAATACAACACTCTGGATGCAGGGATGGATTTACCGGCATATACAAGTGTAGAAGTGTGCACAACTTCTACACAAACTCACACACCATGGAAGTGTGTGCCCAGTGGGTCTAATTACTGAATGGCACAGGCCCCTGTTAACATTTGACTGTATGACTGTCGAAATATGCTGTTGAAAAATCAATAAAATGAAGACAAAAATTCTAAAACCTGTCACAAAATAGCAGAAAACGACTACGGAGAGATGCGAAAGAACTACAAAGAGACCCAAGATGACCACAGAAAGAATCAAGATGACTACAAAGTGTAAGAAAGACAGGAAAAAAGACACCAAGTGATGTGAAATGACCACTAACAGACACCAAATCAGTCACAATAACAATAAATGACCACAAAGAGAAAATCACCATAAAGACATGCAAAAAGACTGCAAATGACACAAATACAAATTGACTGCAAAATGATGCAAAACAACTGCAAATAAACACAAATTGAAAGCAAACAAATAGAAAAATGCGCAAAGAGACACACTGAGTCAAAACAAGCAATACAACAATTAACAAGCACGTGAAAAGGCACTTTGTAGACTCCAAAATATCAGTATTTAGACTCAGAATGATGCTGTGCTGGCCTTGTAGATGTATTACTTACTGGACAGCCCCAACACCTTAAAACATATCTGACATACAAACATTGGCAAGTTATTGGCAAAACATTGTTGCATCCATTCATTTGGAGTTGTCCTTCTGCTAAACTGATGACTGCAAGTTTGAATTATTCTCCTGTTCAACCCATCCTGATGGAAATAGTTGATTCTTTAGCCGGTAAATGGTTGACTTTGATCACCAGATGGCTGCTAACTTTGTCATGAAAAATGCTGCTGTGGCAGAAAAACAATTGGTAACAGCACTGGACCGGACCGGACCAGAGTGGTGGTGTGGTTACTGCAAAACAGTGATAATTAGAGCTGAGTAGTTTATTGGCAGAACAATAATCAGCAACTATTTTGATAACTGTGGGATTTTCAGTCAAGTAAAAATACTAAAATACCAAAAAGTCTCCAATTCCAGTCTCTCAAATTAGAACAAAATCAAATATTTGAAGACTCTGTGTTTGTCTTTTTAAAGCTGTGATTGACATTTCTTGATGATTTTTAAATATACTAAACCTTTAATTAAAAAATAAATATATTGGCAGATTAATGGATTATGCAGATAGTGATTAGTAGTGATAACTCTTAGTGGGTTCATCACAACAAGAGACACCTTCCACATTACATAAAGTGTAAATGTGGCTTCAAAAAACTAGGAAAACAAGCTTTTAAGCCTCTGCATCTCCCCTATTAGCATTTTCAAGTCATAACAAAAGAGTCAAAAAGGCACAAGCAATGGGCTCCATCACACTATCTGGGTAGCTTTAATTTCATGGCTGTTACTGCCTATTGTAAACAAAAGACAATGCGGTAAAGCAATTAGAGAGCAGCAGGCTGGGTCTGAAAAAGCTGCTGTACTGTATGTTACTGTTACAGACAACGCCAAGATAACTTTGAATATAAATCCATTTCTAAACCTCGGCATGTAAGAAACACTGAAGGTTTCGGAATACTAAACCATTTGACCGCGGGTCACACTCACACATGCATTATTACTGAGCGTTGCCATTTTACCTTCCCAACAAAGGCAACAAACAAAATTAGACTTTGTTACTTGGGGCTCTCATTAAATTGCCATGAAGAGGCAGCAGGAGTTTTGGAGAGCCTTGCGTGAAAGCAGCGAGGAAAGGGGAGCTCGGTGTCACGGCAACATGAAGGAATAAGGAGCCGCCTCATTACCATACACTGCATTATAGAAGTGATGTCAAACTATTTGTCATTTTGAGTAATGTCACAACAAAAAAAGGTGATATACAGACCGGAGACACAGTATGGAAAATTAAAATTCAAGCAACGTAATGAAAATACGTCTTTCTACCTCAGCAGTGTTGGAAAGAAACAATGAATATCAGACGAAATGCAGAAATGTATTTAAAATAACCTGTCAGGATGAGCTCACAGTCCGAGATCTAGAAATTCGAAGTCATCCATAACTTTTGAGGCTTATGCAGGGTCGAAACCCTGAACAGGCAACTCTGGAAAATCAACGCGATGACAATAACTTGGTAAATGGAATGTAATTATTGGAAGTAAGTAATCTGTGATACAAAATGATGTACCACAAATATGTACTTATACAGATTTGATTGAAAAATGAAACACTTTGCATGAAAACACACGTCAATGCGTGATTTCTGTCTGAAAAGATGGTCACTGTGTCGGGTTAGGCGGGTGCACAAACTTGGGGAATGAACATGAAGACTCCATGTTGGTTACCGACCAATCATAGCTCCTCATATTTCACAACCAGCGTGATGTCATCAGAACAAGGTGCCAACGACTGACTTCCAATGGAAACAAGCAATGGCCTTCAAAATACCGAGCCTGATACTGGCTGTCTTACATACACAACATCATGAACTGCTTACGTGAATAGTTATTGGTAAATTAGTTATTGTGGAGTTTTATAAGCTTAATCCTTCTGACAATCTAATGTCTTTAAAGAGTAGAACATTATTCAATACGGCCTTAACAACTTAGCCTAAAATGAACATGTCAAACAGTGAAATATACTTCAAAACAATTTTTTGACAATTCTGATGTTTTTCTTGTTATCCTTCTCGTTCTCCTTCACAGTCTCCTCCACACTGATACAGGGCTGTGCATTTTAAGGAGGCTTCCTTTGCATTTCCAATGTGTTTTATGTAGCCACAACTTTCAAAAGTTCAAGAACGGACTGGCTTAAAGTGGAAGAGGTTACCACACTGCTCTATAAATCACTTGGGTGTATCCAACCCCAGCCTGATAGAGATGGCATATTTGGCTTTGTTCAAGTGCATGTCCTCAGCAGTGTCCTTCTTAATACACTGCACCTTTGAGGCTTTAAGGCAGTACGTGGTTAGGTTGGTGGATTTGCTCCATTCGTCTGGCTTTCTTTGTGAACATCTCAAGATGAACTTGATTGATGTTGATTTGGCTGCTGCTGCAATTGGGAAAGAGAATTATGAAGTGCTCAACAATGGAAATGGTGTGCTGTGGGGTGTTTTATGGAGGCTATGACAGAACCAGGAGAGTTCAGTGTGAAATAGTACATATATATAATGTAGTCTGAACACACCAAAACAACATTCTGTTTAAAACAAATCCTCAGAAGCTATTAAGTAACTAAAAATTTTAAAATTTAAAATTTAACCAGATTAAACCTTTAGTCGAATGACGGAACTGTGACCCCCCCATCCATCTATCCATGTATCCATCCATGTATCCATCCATCCATCCATCCATCCATCCACCCATCCGTCCATCCATCGCTGCTAACCTAGTTGTAAAACTTGTAAAATTAACTACTGACTTTATAGTAATTCAACATAACGATAGCGCAGTGGTTCACAATTACTTTTCTCTATTAAAATTAAATTAAATACAAAGCTCAGATGAAATTTGGGGAAATATTTACTTCCCAGCTGCTGGATCAGAAAATAATCATTGAGCATATTTTTCGCTTTTCACTCCAGAGCTCATTTGCAAACAGAGACACAGCGGAGGATTACTACCACCCATCTGCTGGTATTTCAATGTACCTCCCTTGATAGCATTTCTACACAGCCTCCGCTGCTCCAATCTACTTTATATTTAAAACCTAGTTGGGTGGTTGAACTGTTAGAGTGGCAGGTGCTTTATGTAATTTGCTAACTTCTGTGGCCAATGGAGAAAAAGTCATTTCACTGTCAGCAGTGTGAATCTAAAACACTTTGGAGTCATCAGTTCACTGCACTCCAGTTTCATCAACACACTGCTACAATAAAAATGGTCTCACAGTAAGACAGTGGTGACACATTTGAGTCTGGATGTATCAGAAAAGAGTCAGTTGTAGGGATGTGAAGAAGAACAGCTAACTGTCATCTCTAAGGAGCTGATACTGATCATCATAAGCCACCAAACACGAAGTGTCACCATCCCCTCCACGCTGTCCCCTGCCAAAGTGGGGCTACTGTTTAGAGCAGAGGTAATTCCATTTCTCCTGCACTATGAAGTTCTGTTATTGCTCTGGAGGCTGTTACAATGCTTCCTTCCCAAGCATAAGCTCATGAGAGTTTATCCTTGACCCGATAAAGAGAGAGGCTTTACTCTGTCAACAATTCAGTCCCATAATTCCCTTTTCACAGGCTGATGAAATCTTCTTGCACTCTGGTTTCTCAGTACCTGCATCCTCACTAAATTATGCTCTGGGCAGAAGGCCTTCGGTCTCTGCTGAGTGGATGTAATATCACAAACGGCGGCTGGATGACCAACAACATAACTCATCACGCCAATGAAATATAACCCTCACAAAGTAACTACACACAAACACTGATTGTACTCAGAATGCAAGCTGGTAAACACAAATTAGGTCCGTGTTGCACTGAAATATTTATAATGTGTCAACACATATTCTCACTGTAAGTATCAGCAGAGTGTGGAAGTAATTTCTAATAAATCCGAGAAAGCTTTCAGGCTGCAGTACATTTTTTAAACCAGTTGTGTTTAGGACTCATGGATGTGCCATGTTGTGACCATCACAGGTAATAATGGATGAAGAAAAAGGCAAAAAAAAAGTGCCCAAAATTGGTAAAGTAGCTCCCTCGGTGGACTACAATCTCCCTGAATAGATGACAAGCACAAGTTACTGCTTGTTGAAACACCTGTAAGAGTTTCTGAAGTGCAAGAAGTCACAGCTACAGTATTTTTCCCAATAAAAGAAACTAAAGTACTTTGGTATTTGTGAAAACAGCACTTAGCTTCACACCTCTCATGCTGTTCTTCCCAAGACAATGGCTGACTGTCATTTAAGTGCCAGTACAAAGATGAGTTAATAAATATCTGCCCGCAACATCTCATCGCTCTGAAAAACCTCAGCCAATCACAGTGAAGTATGACAACAACGGCTCAACAAATGGAAAGAGACGTTTTGAGGAAATTATATTGTTGTCAATCATGTGGACACACGACATGTCAAATCTGCAGCAAGAGCCACATCACTCTGTTGCTCTTTCAGTTTTTTCACATACCATACGTGGTTTAAATCATATCGTAAAACATGATTAGAAGTTATTACTTTGTGGGGATTAATAAAGTTTTGCTGATTCTAAATTCTGAAACTAGTCATGCATACTTTTGCTAAAAAGAAATATGCAAAGGAGCCAATGATACACGACGTTGGTGAGCTAGCGTAATTCCACATCCACATAAACAGCAGAGTTATAGCCAAACACTCGAGTATTTGTAGAGGCTGCAGTTTTACCAACATATATCTCCTGCTGTCTTCAGATGGCTGCAGGGATTTAAAGAACTGAAGAAAGAGTTTGTCATGTAGTATAAAGCAGCTTAGGACAACAGAAACTTCATCAATGCAGACTGATTTACAGATGTTCCCACACCTCTGCTGACTGAGGGGTGACTAATTAAAATGGTTTACTCACATTTGAGCAATTATTCTGTTATCTCTGCACATTTTCAAGTTATTTTCCAAGTTATTAATTTGCTTTTGTTGATAAAATCATCAAAGTGGCAGCAGATTGATGCTGCGTCACAAACACATGGGGTTCTGAGACGTCTAATCTCATTTTTAAAAGCAACAACTCGTTCAATTTGCCCAGAAAAGTACCAAGATACCACACAGTCAGGCAACCTGAATATTAACTGTGAGAGCAGCCATCATTGCACTCCGACGAATACAGAGCACAACAAATCCACACAGTGCTGTTTGCTGCATCTACAGTTGCAGATTTAAGGTGCCATTTTAGAAGAACCAATATGCTATTAAGTTTAGGCTGCTCTCAGAAAGTGGGAAACCAGCAAAAGTTATTCCTAATATCAGTTTGACTTTCAATCTATACATAAATCCAATACACAGGGTGGTTAGTGCAAATTGTCCCAATGATCAAAATGACATTTTCTTCACTATTAACAAGCATTCTGAAGATGTTAATTTGGACTCTGGGAGGTTTGTAGACATAATTATTCAGTCAAATAAACAGTGATGATTATGTAGCTGCAGCCTTAAATATCTATAAAATTGCAGTAATCGCATAAGAGTATTGAAAGGTCCAGTAGGGGAATCTAGTTGCAGAAATACAACATAATATTCAGAATTCCGATTCGCTCCCCTCACCCTAGCCAGTCAAGGCAGACGGCTGCCCTTCCTGAGCCTGGTTCTGCCAGAGGTTTCTTTCTCTTAAATTGATGTTTTTTGGGCAAATGATGGCCGATTAGTTAAGGCACATAACACATGGGCGCTAAGTTTGAATGCCATTCTAGCTGGACCTTTGCTGCATGTCATTCCCTGCTTTCTGTATCTATCTAATATGTGCAAAAATGGCAGAACAAAAAACAAAACAAAAAAACGGAATTGAATTGTGTTTTGATTTGAGTATAATCACCTGAAAATATGAATCATAGTGTTTTTATTAGCTTAGAGTGACCTCTACATCTACATAGATGCAGGTCCTCCTCCACAAAGTCTGCCGTTATGTTTCTTCAGTATCCCAGAAGAGAAAAACCAAACACTGGCTCTAAAGAGGATATGTTAGCAGCCATCATTGGTTCTCCTACATGCTTGGAAGGGGAGGGTGAGGTGAGGGGTATTCAGTGGGCTTCACTCTGCATCCTTAGCCTAAAATCCTGCACACTGCACCTTTTAAAATACAGTCAAAATACACAATCAAACATACCAGTCATATCAGTCTGATATGTTGACAAACTGCTGTTGATTACTGCTAAGTCCACTTCTACCTGCTACCAGAGCTGCAGCCACACACATCCACAGCCGGTAGCATCCATCACTGTGATGAAAGTGTTGTTCTGCCCCATGATTGACTTGGAAAGAACAAGGTGTCCACGGTGTCTAACTCCTGTGTCTCTCAGGGATGGGCTTTTCCATTCATCTCCACTCTGACATCTCACTTTGTCTCAGGACACTGAGCAGTGTCACAGTCACGTGAGGTGGTCAGAAGCACTGAAACCCTTCACCACCACCAGTAGTGTGTCTGATAGTACACGGTTTGTCTGATATGCTCTAAAACTGCCACTAATGGCAGACTAGAAAGGATTTTTGCATTCATACTAATTATGAAGGCTTTTTTCCTCCAAGCAGTAACACCTGGATGACTCACACAAAGCAAAAACACCTGAAAATCCACGAGTAAATGTACCCAAGATGCATTAAAGAGTCAATTATGCAATCCACATTTGGTTGCAGAAGCACTTGCCCACATTCATATCAACCTGTTAAGCATTTCTAATGAAGATATTGAATCAAAATAGCAACAAACACAACTCTGAAGGCAGATCCAACCAGAGGGCAGAAAAATCTGAAGGAAGTTACCTGCTACACTGACATAATGCTAAAACAGGTACAAGTGTTAATATGCGGCTATACAATCAGAATTTTGGCTGGTAGAGGCTGAAATTTTGGGTTTCCTAGTGGTGCTTTTGATCAGCTGTGAACACGGTCTGAATACAAGGTACAACACATCATGACTATTCCTATTAGTGAATCTCTACTCTCTGCTCTTTGTTGTTTTGTACTTTGATATATGGGATAGAGAAAACGCTTAGATTTTGGTTGCCACTCCCTAATTAGACCAACATTTTAGGGGAAGTTCCTTTTATACAAGCATAACAACTCTTGTATAAAGTGTAAAACAGATTTCTGAAGTGAGAAAAAAGGTTTGCTTGAAGGTTCAACAAATGAACTAATTCTATTTTCTGTTTTATTAATATCTTGTTAATTGTTTCCAACAGTGTTTGCAGATGACACTATTGTATATACGTAAAAAACCCTTAATCACAAATTCAAGCGGCTTCGATCTGTCCGTCCATACATCCATATATCTATCTGCAAAACAAGAGCAGTCATGTAATTTTGTGTGTTATTGTTCCTGAGTTGTTTTCACAGGTAAAACTAGCCTTAGTTTCACTCCAATGCTACAGCCTAAAATGATATTTTAGATAAACAATGTGCATCCGTCTCTGTTGGAACTTTTGTTTGTTTTCTTTCCATGTTTCAATGTGACAAAGCCTCTGTGCAAAATGCCAGCTCCATAAAGACATGTTTCAGCCTTACCAGCATCATAATATCCATGATTTTGGAATGACATCCTCAATCACAGATGGATGTTGGTGTGTGTGTGTGTGTGTGTGTGTGTGTGTGTGCTTTTGGCCATTTGTCTATCTATCTACCTCTCTATAGCCCTGTGACTGTGCAAAATCATGGTGTTGTGTGAACAAAACAAGACATGAGTTCCTGGTTGGCGGTTCTGGATAATGATGAGAATCAGAACAAAGACCCTGCAGAATGCATTGTAAGATCCCGCTGCTTCCTGGAGGAAAACAATAATCTTATGTGAATAGGTTGGTGCTGGCAAGTGAGTGCACTCAGCAGCTCAGTCCAAAAGTCCAGTAGGGTGCAGGGAAAGCTAAACAGTTTTTGTGAGATGACTGTAAATAGTGTGGAAGAAAAAAACACAAGGCTACATTATGTTTACAACAGAGTAATGAGAATGTGTGGAGAGAGATCTGGGCAGCACTTAGAGAACCTGACAAATGTGTAAACAGCAAACACCAGTTAGAAGTGGTAAAGAATTAAGAGTGGTATAATTTGAAAAGCTGGTCTGCATTTGTTTTACGGCCTGCACAGTCATCATCTGAAACTGAAAATCACGATGCTGCACTTCTCAGCAGGTCAAAATGAGACATGAAACGACACCAACGGCACTAAATTACATTTGGTTAAATAACTGTCTCATACATATCTAAGGGCAGCTCAGAGCAAAGCTAAACTGCCAATTAAAGTAGCGAAACTGCCTCCTTTGCTTTTCCAGACCAGCAGGTCCAGGACAGTAAAATCCCAGCGGCAGCAGAAGCCAAGCATCAGAGGCAGACCATCAAAAATCCAGCATACACAAGTTCTTACATACAGTCTTATTTTATACTTCTGCTTAACACTCATTTACAAGCAGTCTAAATTATGCATGAGGTTTACTTTAGCTGTACCTCAGCACTGTCAAAATATTCTTCTGATACCTTAGAGCTGTTTTAGCCCACATCAAACCACAACATTGCAAGAAACCCGTTTCCCTCAGTTCCATATTTCCCTATAATCCTAATGTAGCTCAGAGGATGTTATTTTTTTATATGAAATCACCAAGAGCTGGCAGATGCCTCTTTCTGCATTTTTGTCTCGGCACAGCTGATTCAGCTGGGAACTGGTGTATAAACTGAAGCTTAAAAACACAGGAAATTACAAGCTGAACGAAGTCAAACGACCTATTTGGTTCTTTAACCTTGGGCAGATGTGCAGCCAGGCGTGTGCGTAATGACAGACGCCAGCATGGCTGTGGGTCACTGCAGCTTCCAAAGAATGTCATGACAGAGGCCAGCGGTCACATAACGAGACAGATCCTTTCAATTCATCGGAAAAAAGCGGAAGCGGAAAAATTCCATCCTTGAAAGGACACTGCTGAATCGCACAGGGGGGGCAGATCGCCTGTGACGTCCATCAACTTCACGCCGCAAAACGATAGGGACTCTCTTCAATTTAGCTGGTGTTGGACCAAGAAAGTATAACCAGCCAACCTTAATTGGTTTGAAGGACTCCTTCGTTATATCCAGGTTGTCTTTCATAACCCACCCCATCCAGCTAATAGGGCTCTTGCCTTTCCTCGCTCTCCCTTCAGCAGAAAAGTGTCAGGTTTTTTGGCTCCTGGTGCTCAATACTCAACTAATGAGAGTGATCTATCAGCTGTATTGAATTCCCCTCCGTAGAGGTTGGTGAAGCAAATGCTGGAAGAGGTGTTGGGGTTCTGACACCTCCATCCATGCTGTGTTTTTCCCAGACAGCCAGTGAAGCGTATCAAATCCTTTACTAATGGCATAATGGTACCCCGCCTGTACAAAGCTGCTTTGATGAGACACTTCTGAACTTCAGATGTTCTACTTTGTCACTACTGTTTTCAGATGACACGCAGAGCAAGCACAGCGAGGGAAGTGCCGGAGAGGAATGGGGATGGGGTGGAGGGGGAGGGGGATCAGAAGGAGCAATGTAAGCAAGAACCGAATGAAAACAAGGCGACGAGCCCAAAGGAAATCATAAGCTGTCAGTGTGAGACCAGCGAAAAGATTAACCTGTCCTTTGTCAACCGCAAAAGCAATGGCAGATTGTAAACGAGGAGACTACAGCACTTTGAGTCCTGACTGGGAGTCTGTGGCCCTGTCAGCGGCGGCGGGAGGGAAGGGGAACGTGGCACTCTCCTTTAAACTAACTGACAACCGGGGAAGATAGTTGCAGGCACAGATGCAGAGATTGTTGGTCTGATAAAACACAGTTATTGATATCATCTGAGGATGTGAGATAGCTGAGATTTTCCACAGAATTTTTCCTCAAGTTACCAAACAGGCCACATTAGAAGTGACGTGCTGAGGCGGGGTTGGGGTTACCAGCACTGGCTGCTGATGGCCGCAATACAGGATACATTAGACTGTGAGTGGTGCACAACTTAATTACTGAATCATGTCATCTCTACAAAGAGTTGCTGTATAATTGTGAATTTAACCGCAAGAGGAGTGGGTTTGGTTGCATCTTCTTCTCTGTTGGTGGCCATGTTGGGGGTATTGCAGTTGTCCTGCTATTATAATAATGGTCCTGGGTTTGAACATGGGGTTGCGTGGGGTTCCTTTCACAACTTATGCATGGTAGGCTAATTGGTGATTCTAAATTGGCCATTGGTGTGAGTGTGTGTGATTGTTTTGTCTCTTTGTGATGAACTGGGGACCTGTCCAGGTTGCATTCTACTTCTTGTTGTAGGTCAACTGGGATAGGCTGCAGGCATAGCTAATGAATGGATGAACATCCCTTCAAAATAGTTGCAAGAAGCTCATACGTTATTGAAAGTGACCAATTGCATGAGTTGTTATACTACTGTGGTTGGTGAGCCAACAGGTTGGAGCCAATTCATGCTTTCCATATCCACCTTTCCGCAAGAGTCCACGAGGGTATGCAACATGTATATTTTCGTCATCCACCCAGTCTACGAGGAACCACATAGATCCCTCTGTAAATGTGACTGCACAGCAATTCCATCAACTGCACATGTGCCAGGAAAGAAATGGATGATCTGAGGGGAGACTGTATGAGGAAATTGTCAGTCATCCACACCTTTATAATTCAGTAGTCGCGGCCGGAGATCAGAGGTGCTTTGATTTGTACATGCGCCCCAAACATAGTTGGGAGGTCTAAATTCTCAAGAGATCCTGTGCTATGCCCACCCACAGTGACTTAGTAAGGCCTGATAGTTCCTTCACTGATGGAAACAAGTCATGATTCCATTCAAAGCTGCGCACATTTTAACAGAAATACCACAACATCTGCAAAAGAAAGGGCAAATGTATGCATCCTTATTGAATATCAGGTGAAAAAACAATTGGTGGCATCAATTGTTCAGTCAGGTACTATTAAACTACTGCAGAAGAGGAGTGGGTAGTAATTCAAAAAGCATGATACAAATCTCAAACTGTAGGAAACATGATGGCAATATGACATCTATATGTTTCTTTCACGTTACCTTGTGGAACGTTTTTATATGTAAATTAAACAACGCACCTAAAAACAGGTGAATACCAAATGGTCTGCATATCTTGATACAAATACTTTTTATAGGGACTATTTCTTCGGTTAAAAGTAGTTGCATGGTAAACTTGTTTATTCAGGAATACTACTCTTGAAAATAATTTCATTTTTCAAGCTCCCAATTACCTGAAATTGATTTCCTCTCTTCTCTCATCTTGATTTCTTGTCAAATTCTGAACCGACCGTACCACTATTTCAGGTTATACAAACAGAAATCTCTGCTCCTCCTGTGTAGTGATCAAGATTGTATCAAACAGCATTCCTGCTGTATCCTCCTTCCTGATGGATGGATCCTCATAGCATGACCCTCTTTGTTCAAACAGAGACAAGGAACATGAAAAAAGGCCGCTGTAAAACAGCATGAAAGCAGGATGTGACAGACAACACCCACAACGCCTGAATAACAGAGTAAAAAGGGCCAGTTTTTAGAGCAGATGCTTTTTAATGGGAGCACATTAAATAGTTGAGGTGTTGAGTTGTTTGATATGCAGTGTTTAGCTGCTAATTTATCAGCATTCAACTTAAGTCTAGATGTTTGAAATTGTATAATTTGGCAGAGCAGCAACAGAATATTAATGCTAAAGATTAGTACGCAACAAGGTAAAGGTCAACACAAATTAATCATTTACTGCTGCAGTCGCTGATTTCTCTTTTGGCCACTTGAGGCCTGCGGTAAAAAGCTATAAAAACAAGTCTGATATTTTATCACTACTGCCAGGAGCTAGTTCAGTTTGTGTTCGCAATTGATTTGTTAAAAATTTGTTTGGGTTTTATTTACACAACCAACAGACACGGCGCATAAATGATGGCAATATGCCCCAGCAAGAGACACTTTGATCATTTACCATGATGCATCAGCTGCAAACCGCGATGAAAGCACATGACGGAAATATAAAGTTTGGTTGCAGATCCTGAACTCACTGGAGGATGTAATAGTGATTTTTCACTTTGCTACTATTTTTCCCACAGTACTTGATGTCTGACCTATGCTTGACTTCCTTAAACGAAAAACAACCCCTCATCTGGAGTCAAAGGGAAGTATGTCTCGTACGAGCAAGCAACAGACTAACCACAATGTTTCGGATGTTGTAGGAACTGCAGCCATCTGACCATAGACACCTATGTTGATACTTCCCCTACTCCTACGTCCTACCCTTACCCTTAAATTCAGCACATAATTAGTATGTTTTGGTCTTCCTCTGCTGACTGCTCTGCATTCTGTATGACACTTAACCTTCTCTGCGCAAAGAAAAAAATAATAAAAAGCTTTTCTCAAGTTTCTTTATTTCAGTGTCGCATGACACTGGATAAATTTGCAAGGAAAACAGTAGTTTTTGGATGGATGGATGGATGGATGGATGGATGGATGGATGGATGGATGGATGGATGGATGTATGGATGGATGGATGGATGGATGGATGGATGGATGGATGGATGGATGGATGGATGGATGGATGGATGGATGGATGAGCTGCCAACAGTATGAA
>OMNN01029013.1:0-12414 GCA_900302755.1 Chromis chromis
CCTAACTTATAGTTAGGGCTTCTCAGGATCACCTGAGCTGTCCCTTAGTTATACTGCTATAGGTTTAGACTGCGGGGGGAATCCCATGATGCACTGGGCTCCTCTCCTCTCCTCTCCTCTCCTCTCCTCTCTGTTTCTTCCATACAGCTATACATCACCATTGCATATCACTGACTCTGTGTTTCGAGGTCCTGTGCTTGTTCTCTCTGTGGGTGTCTCTGGATCTGGAGCTACACATCTCTGATCTGCAGCCGCTGGCCTCATTGACCTCCAAAGTCTTCATTGTTCTTTTTGTATTGTTTGTCTGTTCTCCATCTGCTATCCTGCTATTCCCACCGCAACCCCTCCTGCTATCCCCCACCTCTCTCATCCCCACTCTCACCCTAACTGGTCGAGGCAAATGGCTGCCTTCCGTGAGCCTGGTCCTGTCTGAGTTTTCTTTTTCTCCCTGTTACAGTTTTTTTTTTTGTTCCTTCCCACCATCGTTGACTGCTTGCTCATAGGGAATCAAAAGGCAACTTTGGATTGTTCTCTGTTTTTTGTTTAAAATTTGTAAGGTCTTTATCTTACTATGTGAAGTTATGCTATGAGATGACATATGCTGTGATTTGGCACTATATAAATAAAATTGAATAAACTGAATTGAATTAAACTGAAAAGCTCCAGAAAAAAATTATGTATATATATTTTACTTCAACTTAATAAAAACTGCATGCTGTGAATAACGAGTGAATAACAGCCTTATGACAGTGAGTCAGTAAACACCGATGTTATTGAACTTCTTCTTCTAAAAATTCTCCACTGCAACTTTACTAAATTTGGTGCAACAGGAATGAAGCAGAGCGAAGCTACACACATTTTATTCATGTTGGCTAGTTGGCCTCTTCACTGCATGTGCTACATTTGGTACAAAAATGGCTCAGGATGCATTCTTTATTTACAGATATAGCCTGGTCCATCACATTGACCACACTATATCTGGTCCCTGTAATGAGACCATTTGAGATTAAAAAAATAAATAAATCATCTCATAAATATACATGGTCATTATAATGTATGTAACACTCCAAAATAACATTTTAAATAATAATGACAAATAATAATTGCAAGACTTAAAGGAACACATCTACCTTTCCATAACCTCCATAACTGGTTATTTATATTAGACAATAGCAATAGCTTCATTGTCAGTCATGGCCAAATTCATGCAGTTGAAAATCAAATTAAACAGTAACAAACTCTGAATTTGTTAGTGCCCAAAACATTTACCTGCACAGAAGGCAGGTTGACCATGTATGCATGTATACAAGTCCAAACTATCCCTCACAGTCACAGTGGTCACTGATTAGGGCTTCTAATGTTTTATATTTCTTCCTTGATATCATTGAACCTTTCACTTACACCGAACAAAAATACAAACACAGCATGCAACGGGTTTTCTTGTCTGACTAAACGAAACACTTGGTTAGAAAACTTTTAAATTCAGCCAGCTGTGCACAAAAACTTTATTCATTAGTCATGTGTGGCTGTAAAGGACATAGTGACACTTGTTTGGTTGTTTCATGATGTCTATTTTGTTGAACAGAAAACATGTACAGCAAATGGAATATGGGCAATATACAGCAGAGTTCCATTTTATCAGAGCTGTGTGTTTTTGGACTGTGAGAGGAGCCTTCTTCTCATCAGACACACAGACAGAATATGTGACCGCTACACAAAAAGAACCCAGCTGGATGGTTGCTTCAAGCTAATGACTTTCCTGCTGTGAGACACAAGTGCCAGTGTCAGTGTAGTTAATTAGGTTATGTATATCAGAAATGTGAACAATGATCTGATAGCTTGATTCGTGACTCCAAAAAGTAAAAGCAAATGAGAGTAACTGGCGAAAACACAAGGTTACAAAAACAAGCCAAGCAAAATGCAAAGACAAGGCAGAGGTGAAATAAAGGTAAGGTTCATGAAGCAAGGAGAGACTCACTAAACTAAACCAAAGCACCCAGCACAAAGACAGTGAGGTAGATGACTAGTAAAGAGCTGGTTGATGAGCAGAGGAGTCTAAACAGGTGAGTGGAGAGGAGAGGCCGGTCAGGTGACACCGCTGGTGGGAAAGGGCAGGTAGGTCTACTTTCACTTGAAAATGCAGAAACACAATTGATGCACTGTCAAAAGACAAAACAACAGGTGGTGATATAATCCTCGTACAAAAGGCATGTTGGCTAGTCAGAAGACTGAACAAAAGCTGTTACCAGTATATCAAGGTAGATAATGCCTTTCAGCCATTGCACATGTTGTCTCATGTACACATCTACACATGAGACTACAGCACACAAAGCCAAGAACTCCTGTTTTCTATGTGTCAACACGAAAGATAGAGTTTCCAAAAGCTCTGTTTATGGTGACCTAAAGTTGTGTTTGCATGTGAACTGAAGGTCAAAACGCATAGACAAAACTATATATTTAAAACAACAACATGTATGCGGGAAATAGGCCTAAATGGATGAATAAAACCTCCCAGAAATCTGACAATATATCATTTGCATCCATTACATTGAGGTATGGAGGCCTCATTAATATTTATATTTTAGGCACACACAAAAGAAACGTGGATAAGAATGACAATAAAAAAATATTAAAAGGCAAAGCTAGTAAAATAATAAAAGCATGAGTTAGAGCATTTACAATTTTAAAACAAATGAATCAAGTGAAACAAGAGCAGCTTGAAGTATGCCCTAAATAATGAGTCAATTAGTCATGAGTCCATTCAGATTGTCCCGCATGTTATTCTAGGGTGCAGGTGCACAGTGAGTGAAACTGGATTTTCCAAGCTTAGTAAAAACATCCAAACATACCATACACATGAAACTCATTTCTTTCCAAGTTGCACGAATGGGTGGACAGTGTGTGGGGTTTTAGGGGTTTCACTTTGAGATTAAATTTAAAATCCTTTTAGAAGCACGGCCAAAATGCTGCCTTTCACCGAAGAATTGTGGAAAAGGTTGTGCACTTCTCCCTCCAGATGACATTGAAAGGCTAATACATGTTCTTTTTTTCCATCAGCAGCAGAATGAAGAACACTAAAACAACTTTTTAAAATGCTGCTGTGAAAGTTGTAGCAGGAAGCAGATCTTCCTGTGAGATTTAGATCAGATTTAGACACAAATCTTCTTGCCCCTTTGTAGATTTACACCATACAGTCCATACAGAACACATATGTGATATGTTTTTTATGCAGGTTAAAGCTGTTTGATATTACATTCAGGCATGTTCAGGCATGGTGTTGTGGTGCAACAGTGCTATTTAGAGCAAGATTGTGACATGTGTAGCTGTGAAAAATATCGGTATCATACAATCACTCTATCCATCCACCGCTCAGCTATATGTGCTTTACCCTGTAGAGAGTTGCAGACTGGATCCTATATCCATTAGACTGTATATAAAATATGGATGTAGCCTCTGGGTCAGCCATTGCACAAGTGCCTTAAACTTGCATTCTCTCTAACAGCCAGCAGGAGGCGACTCCTCTAGCTGCGGGAAGAAATCAGGTTGTATAGAAATCTATGACAAAACTTGATTTGTGATGGGTTTATGGTCTCAATCACTAGTTTCAAGAGCTTCTGAATACAGCATAGTGGTCATTTAGTAAATTATCGTCCCACTTAAAGTAAAATAGACAATAAAGCAGGGTATGTTTTGCGGCGGGGCTACCTTATGATTGACAGGTTGCTACTGCATCACCTTGTATCACGTCCTTGGGTTTAGTCAGGTCCAAAAGAGCATGCTGGCATGTATACTGCAGAAGGCAACTGATGTAGCAGGACATCCTGATATTTTTGGCATACTGCATTTGACATACTATATTATGGGACATACTGAATCTTTTTTTAATACTAGTATGCTAGTATGGCTAATGGAACACACTCAAAGAGTTAGCCATTCAAGCTCACAGTCACATCTATGGTAAATTTTAAAATCACCAGTTAGTCTACTATGAAAACATGCAAACTCCACAGAAAAAGGCTTCCAATTGAGCCGAGCAGCAGGTTTGATTCCTGGGGATCGCTGCTGTGCTCATTGTGAGGCCACAGCACCAACCACTGCTCCACCGTGCCCACTACATCGTTCTACTGACAATGAAAAAACAAAGCACACATGAAGACTGTTACTCAAAATTCTGTTTATAAAAATGGAGAGGAGTTCAGCGCTGAGCACTTGTCTTGCAGAGGTCAGTCAGGTGAAAGTAAAATGATGACATATGGGAAATCAGCATTTTTTTTTTAAAGTGAGGAGATAGGTATTATGAAGCCTGGAGGGATGAGTGAAGGCAGACATGGAAGAAAAAAAGGGCACAGTTAGTAAGTGTTATTTTCCAATAGCCCTGGGTAAAAAGAGGAACAGTAGAAGTTAATTAATCCCTTGATGGATAATTTGACATTTTTACTTAGATTAAAATAACTTCCCTCTTAACTGCAATAGTGAAAGTACTTCCAGACCATCCATCACTGTAAATGAGAACAGTTCAAGCAGCGCTGACACCTTGATGTCGATGACTATAATCACTACACAACAGCCACGCATCCATTAACACACACTTGCCAGATAGATGGAATGGCCACTTGACTGCACCATTAACCAGGCGCTTAAGGCTTTTTGCAGCCTTGTGGTATTTCTGTGATTTTATTTAAATGACAGCATGCCATCACATGAAGTTGCCAGCTGCATATGTGCTGCATTCAATATAATTCTCTGTTTTAAAATGTCAAACTTCATTCAAATTCTAGCTGACAGTGTGTCCCCCCCCCCAATTTCTCCCTAAGGTAGGAATCCCAACAGTTATAGGATTTGTGCTAAATGCATTTTAATGTGTTAATTAAGCATTCTGCTGCAACTGTATTGAAGTAGCTTGAAGCGTTTTTCTAACATTGACAGTAATGAACTGTTTTGTATGCCGTCCACATCAGGAGGCTTCTATTTTAATATCCTCCTCAAACTGGTATTGTACTTACGAAGCATCAACCCAGGTGTCACCTCACATTGGGTCGTTGGGTTTTCTGTTTTCTGTTCTTCCTTACTATGTTAAGCGCTATGAGATGATACATGTTGTAATGCGCTATATAAATAAAATTGAATTGAATTGAACTGAACCTCTTGCTCTCACTCTCACTGCATCAATCACACATTGAGCCTTTTTCAATCCCTGCTCTGCCTCTCATCCCTCAGCCTGTTCAGGCTCCTCTCAGTTGTTACCTTCTAAGGAACTCCAGTTACGTCTGCTTGCAATATTGTGTGTTGTTGCAAGGCTTCCCCTTTATGATAAGTGCTTCACCCCAAGAAAACATTTAAGCCAATATGTACAACAAACTCAATTAAAATGCTACACTGCAATTACGTCTGATTCATTTGCAGAGACCTCTGTGCGCCACTTAGACTTGACATTTTCCCCCACTTAAGCAATGCAAGTGTGAAGGCTGAGTGGGAAAGGGTGAGAAGTGACTTACGCAAACCCTGATCAGTGCAGGGTCGAGCACTGAGGAGGGAGGAGGAGGATCCAAGACAAGAAATGTCATTCCTCAGTACCTGTTTGCCTGATTGATTCCAAAGACAACAGGTGTCTGTTCAGATGCAACGAGGCAGTGCATAGTGTGAATATTATATTCAGTTCACTCAACGCCTCCAAAACGTGTATTGCTCCCAGCCCCTGCACCACCCAGCACATCTCTCCCAAGTGAACCTCCTCTCCACTCTGTCTTCTATAAGTGCTACAGCAGTCTGTGCCTGGCAAGCGCACTGAGTGGATGCACAGGGTCTCACATAGGCATGAGAGCGTGCCTTTTTTTGCTCTAAATGAGTGGAATTTCAGTCAAATGGATATACAGTACCTGTAAGGACAGAAGAAAGGATTGAAACTCAATTACAGTTTCCTTTAAGGTAAGAAAACAAGTGTCTGGTGTAGAATTATTTGGGAAACTTCAACCTAAACTACACAGTCTCTCTCTTGGGGAAATTGTTATTTTTCATCCTATAACATGGGCTAATTTATTATGCATAAACTGTATGATTTGTTTTTGTTAGTGAAACAGAAACAAAGATACTAAGGTGGGACATCACAGACAAAAACATTGCTTGTTCATGCACTGCTCAATTTTGGGATTTTAGGATAATTTGGCTCCATGACATTCTTTCAAAATACACATTTAGGTATATATTTTATGACACTTTGTCTATTGGAGATTTATGTAAATTTGTTTTAATAAAAATTACAGAAAACTTTTAATACAAAAAAAATAGTCTCAATCAGCTGGAAAAGTTTCATGATGATATCTGATTTTTTTTTAAATGCTTTTCACCTATAGTGTCTCACCATAAGACTGTATGACTGCAAAGTGAACCAAAAAAGAGAAAACCTTTGCCAGAAAAGTACTTCAATTAAAGTGTCATTCAGTTGTCACTGAGTCATTGTAAAGATTTTTGAAAGCACAATGGGTACAGTGATCTAATTTTCTGGACCACAGAGAGATTAAGCTGTCTGACTCCTCCATTCAGCTGTGCATCTGCAGGAATGGACTTTTTGTCCCCGCTTTTCCAGTTTATAGTATTGTGTAAATTGGCTTTTTAACATCCACTTGACCATCCATTTTATCGTTGGAAAAGAGCAACAAAACAAAGAGCATGAAGACAGACCATCTATGATGTCTTACAATGACTCTAACATGAAGGTTTTAGAGTGAATCAGAGTCAAACTGTCACAGTGGAGCAGTCAGTCCTGGCCTGAAAATAAATCTACAGTATATTTTAATGGTTAATTATTCATGCAAATTTTAATTTAGTTTGTTGGGAGTTGTTACCATTTTTCAAAATATGCAGTTAAGTGTGCATGATTTTATATACACGGATCAGCCATAACATTATGACCACTGGCAGGTGAAGTGAATAACATTGATTATATTGGTACTATGTGGTGTTCTGCTGGAAAACCTTGGATTTTAACATCCGCATAGGACACCCTGAGAGGTCCTCTTGTCCATGCCCAATGGTTCAGAGCATTTTTGACCACATAAGGGGGACCAACACAATTTTAGGCAGGTGGTCATAATGTTATGCCTGATTAGTGTATATGTATTCATTAAAATACTAAGTATTAATTGATCACATTACATTGATAAAATATCTAGCATTGTGTGAGCCCAGGGTTCTGTGGTCTGTGTATACAGTCCATGATCAACAGATGATGAGCTGCAAAAAAGATACATGATCAAACTTTTAATTTCAACTCATCTCCTGCGGAAGGAAGAAAACAACCTTGCAGAGAATTTAACAAAGTTTCCCCACAAAGAAAATGCACAAATCCCCAAACTTCAAAATAACCTCATTCCATCCCAGAATGCTGGATTTGGATGATTGATATAACTAATCGGAAAACAAGCGAGCACACTTGACCCCTGTTCTCAGAACGGATGGGTCAATTTGGTCAACCTGTTGTTATTAGTGAGTGTGAGAGAGCATGCACTTGACTGAATCAACCCATCCACTTTCATACAAAGACACAGGAATTGGATTATTGATTTCCGTGGAGGTTCTATTGTTTTATGTAATTACCAATTGATTGGCCTTTCACTGGAAGGACGGGTGTAGTAATGTTCTGTTTAGAAATTGCTTGAGTTTGTGAAATTGGACATTTAACCCAGGCTCTATTTTCCTGTCTCTTTTACACCCAGATAGCACAATGACCAAAAAACTAGTTCTTAACACCACCTGGGAAGGCCCGGACCCTTCCAATTCCTCAAGATTGCCGGAAAACCCTTTGTCGCACCAGAACATCACCTATGTGGATTTCTACCTCCACAAACCCTCTGTGGCTGCTGTATTTACTGTCTCCTACCTGCTCATCTTCCTTGTGTGCATGGTGGGCAATGGGGTGGTGTGTTTCATCGTGCTGCGCAGCAAGAACATGCGTACCGTCACCAACCTGTTCATTCTCAACCTCGCCATCAGTGACCTGCTGGTTGGCATCTTCTGCATGCCTACCACACTGGTAGACAACATCATAACAGGTACAAATGCTACTTGTTCTCAAACTCTTCATGCAATCATCTTTTCTTTACATTTTACACTCATAGAATAACATTTTTTTTCTCTTTTATGCAGGATGGCCCTTTGGAAGTGTAGTGTGTAAGCTAAGTGGAATGGTTCAAGGCATATCTGTGTCAGCATCTGTGTTCACTTTAGTGGCAATAGCTGTTGACAGGTAAGTGCTTTTAATACGATTACTGGCTATTATGTGCTTGTGTAGGTGTTTTATTCTAAAACAACATATGCATCTCTTTTGTGTCAGGTTCCGCTGCATTGTCTACCCCTTCAAGCAGAAGCTGACCATCGCCACTTCAAAACTAATCATTGTCATCATATGGGTCCTTGCTGTGTCCATCATGTGTCCTTCGGGGGTCATGCTCCAGGTCACAAAGGAGCAGAGGGTGCGAATAGTCGTTGGAGGCAACAATGACACTCGTCCTTTCTTCTGGTGCAGAGAAAATTGGCCCAATCAGGAGATGCGGAAAATCTACACCACAGTTCTCTTTACAAACATCTACCTGGCTCCTCTCAGCCTGATTGTAATCATGTACGCCCGCATCGGTTTCATGCTCTTCAAGACCACCATTCCCCCGATGAGGGGAAGTGGAATTAGTCCCGCGGAAGGCAATGGCCACAACAAGTTGAGCATGGAAAATCGGCACGCGATTTCAAGGAAGAAGAAGCGAGTGATAATGATGCTGCTGGTTGTGGCTCTGCTCTTCATCTTGTCCTGGCTGCCTCTGTGGACGCTGATGATGCTGAGCGACTACGCCAGCCTCACGGAGCACCAATACCGCGTCATTAATATCTACGTGTATCCATTGGCTCACTGGCTGGCCTTCTTCAACAGCAGCGTCAACCCCATCATCTACGGGTTCTTCAACGAGAACTTCCGCAGAGGATTCCAGGCAGCTATCAAGTTCCAGCTGTGCTCTGCTGAGATTGTGCAACAGAGGACCTACTCCCATCGGATCAGAGCGAATGCCGTGGTCCCGGTCCAGCCTGCCGCTCCCAGCAGATCAGGCTCTGGAGGTGGATCAGTGTTAGTTGGAAATGGGAAATGCTCATATCAGGAGGGAGAGAGCTTGGCTGATAGAAATGATATCAAAGAACAGGATCTGGTGATGGAGGACCTGGAAAGAGTGTCCCAGATTTAGACAGACTGAGCCTAAGCAGTGCTCTAACACTTTGACAAGGCTTCTGGAGAATCATGTGTTGCATTCTTAGGGTGAGAAAAAACATGACTCAGAGATACATGATTGAGCATCATTGTTGAATGTACTTTCAAGCTCTGCAACATTGGTAGTCATGAGTCATTTCGAATATCCCTTGTGAATGTTTTTTTTATGGTGTATATAGCAAAGAATGGTGTAAACAGAGAGAGTTCAAAGACCTGGAAACGTAGTTTGAAATGTAAAATTGTCATTAAGCAACAAGCAAAGTTAACATTTGAAGAAAAAAAAACAAACATCCCTCCATTATTATTATTGTTGTAGTGCTTAAGATCACAGTGGTGGATTTGGTAATATGTGTAGTAACCATGGCAACAGCAAGTGCCACATCCAAGCCTGCCTGAGCTTTACAGAAAAACAAAAGCAGAGCAAATTCACACAATTACAGCAAAGTGAGTCAAACAATCTTGTTGTAACAAAGAAATCAGTCACTTGTGATGGTAGCTGCGATCTGATTTCCCATTACATATGGCAGCAAGGGTTTTTCAAACAGCAGGGTAGAGTGATGTTGGTTATGTTTCTGAGGAGTCGTAACTCACTGCTGTGACTGTTTAGTCTTGTATTACTTCCTTGCAAAAACAGATAATGTGCTGACAATAAAACACAAAAAACTAATTGTTTTGTAGATGCATTTTTGATAGGCGGTCATAGTCAGGGCTAAGTTTAGTGATGAATACATTGCATTTCGAGAGAATCCCTTGTTTGTGCTATTTTAATTAAGTGTGGGAATAATGGCCTAATACAAAGAAAGGTAATTACAGATAGTTAAAATTATAGATTGATGTTACTGTAAGAATGCTGACCATAGTTTTTGATTGAGGATTATAAAAGTAAAAGCCCAGATAATCTGCTTCATCAACACTGTGTGGGTGTGCTTTGATCAGATTTAACTGACCAACCCACAGAAACAGCTACCATCAGGTTCACATGTGGCTCAGATGTTGGAGGATGAAAAGTGTGAAATAACCTTTTTGCAAGTGTCCCCCACAGAAGGCACAGTCAAAAGCCAAAAAATTGCCAAAACAGCTGCAAATTCAGCATAAAATTGAGAAGCTTGAATGAGAAAAATATATGGGGCCATTAAAAAATTTTTTTTTACTGCAATATAAAAAAAAAGTTGGATTACATGAGATTTTTTATGTTAAAAGCTTCAAATGTGTTCTTGTTGTTCATGTACCCTAAACTTATCCAAGTGTAATTCCTATAAATAACTGTAAGATTTGATGACTTGCACAGTGAAATTCACATTTCTATCAGGCTTTTATTCTGAAGTGTACAAGACATTACTCTCCTGCATGTCTCGAGAAGACTGAAAGCCCTATACCTTTGTCAACTGAAGTCATTAACAGTAAGACATTAGAACAGCATGCCTCTCAAAGTTGAAGTGCAATTCAGTGTGATGGGAAGTGTCAGCCTCCCCCAGTCAGAGTGCAAGCTCCACTGCACAGTGGCAGTTGGCAGTGGGCTGACGGCTGTGACATGCGGTAGCAGGGGGAAAAGATTGCAGGCTCATTTGGAAAGCATCCATGTGCTCCCCTGATCTCTGCTCCTCACTGGGCGCTGTGAGATTTGAACACTTTAAACACTGCCAGCAGCCAAAGTTAGGTTTATTATGAGCGGTAGGATTTGGCAAGAGAAAAAGAGTGTGTAGATGGAGCCTCATCATTCTGGGGGCATGAAAATGTAAAGAGTGTGGTGTACAGAAGGATTTGATGTTAAGTGTCCCTTACAAAACTTGTATAATAAAAATAATATATAACGCTATATAGCCATTTATGGTCTGCACGAGGCATATTTTTTCATAACCACTTGATAATGAGAGCTTTACTTACCTCAAGGTAGTTAAACATTCATTTCTCAAGAACACGTTGGCCATACAGTGTATGCTCTGCTATAATGAGAAAACCTGATAGTGAAGTAGCTTTCATGACCGTGAGTAAGGTCATCATTCTCACATTATCACGCTGCCATTTTGCTCTCACCACAGCTCTGTCAAGAATGTACATGGATCACATTAAAACCGCCTGGTTAATATTGTGTAGGCTCCCCTCCATGTTGCCAAAACAGCTCTGATCAGTTGTTTGCACGGACACTGTGGGGGTGTAATGTGGTGACTGGCACAGTGACATTATCAGTGTGAGGGTTGTGAGGTTAGATTGGGCTTATGCCGGCACAGCTAGATCATCACCTTGACCTCTTTGTCATGTTCCATAAGCCATTCATTCACAGTTTTTGTGGTGCAGCAGAGCACATTGTCCTGTTGGGGGAAGCTGCTGGCATCGCTAGATTGCTGTTGCCATGTGGGGGCCATTTGGTCTGCAACAGTGTTTAATGGTGGGTGGCACATGGCACAGTAACATCTCCATTAATTCCGGCATCCAGGGTTCCCCAGCAGGACATTGCATTGTAACACCATAATCAATGTTGTTAACGTCTCCTGTCAGTGGTTTTAATGTTGTGGCTAATCAGGCTGTGATGCCTAAGAGCCACTTATGGTCTCCTCAAGGCATGTTCAGGTTTTTTTTTAGAGTACTCTACTTTTACATTTAACCTTCACTTCGCAAGAGTAGAGCCATACAATATAATCTGCAGTGGAAAAACCTGACATTAGCGTAGATTTAATGGCTGTGAGTAATGTCAGGATTCTTACATCATGATGATGGTATTTTGTGCTCACCCCAGCAGTAGTAACTGCATCAGTCATGTACAACACAGATGTAGAACTTCGGTATTTTCTGTGCATATATTCAATGGATATTTATAATGATTGTATAGAAAAATGAATTAAACGGAAAAGCTTGTAGTAAGTCATCATATTATCCTTTGTACTATTATTTTCTGCTATAAGATAATTATACTCCAGTACATGATGTTTTTGTGGCAAAGCTTTAAAGGTAACCGGTTGAGTTTTTGACCACACTTAGCATTATGTAGCAATATTTTTTAGGTTCTGATCCCTGTTTTGTTTGTATCATGCACAACGACTCTTATGCATGATGCAAGACACCTTCTGTTTTAACATGTGGTGGTACAGTGACGACCAAGCAGAAGACTACAAGCTAACAAACAACTCTTCATGTTATATGATCATAGAAACGCATTACTTTAAGGTATT
>OMNN01029016.1:5208-20142 GCA_900302755.1 Chromis chromis
GCGCCCTAACAGACAATCTGCAATGCTGCTCTAATGGCTGTACTCCTCACTGTATATTGGGAGAACGCACATACACACACACACACACACGCACACGCACACGCACACGCACACGCGCGCGCGCGCACACACACACACACACACACACACACACACACACACACACATACAAAGGACAATAGAGTTCTGTTCGTGAGTTTTACTTCTATAGCTACAAAAGAACAAAAAAATAGTAAGGATACTTGTATTTTAAAGTGTTTCCTCATTTATTCTATTTATTCTCTTTGTCTGTGCTCTTCTTGAAATTCTAACCCTACAATTGATTTCATTCCTTGTTCAAACCACAGTCTTCCACGTTAAGCTAAATATCTGGAGCCATCTGTTATTCCTCTGCTCTCCTCAGAAAGACAGATTATGTTAAAATTCAATTCTCACCAAAGCAAAGGGCAGATTTTTATGGAGGTGCAAAATATCTATTTGATTTTTAATACCCACATATGTTTTATCCAGTTATTATATTATTCATTCATTCATAAATTTTCCATATTCACTTATTCCTTCTCAGGGTCATCGGGAGGCTGGTGGTTAGACCGACACGGAGCAGAAGGCAGGAAACACTTTTATGCACACACACACCTGTAGGCAATTTGCAGCCTTCACTCACCTGACCTGCAACTTGGTGGATGATAGAAGGATACTGGAGGACCTGGAGGAAGCCCATGCAGACACAACAATGTTGATGTATGCCCAGTACCATTTCCTGTGGAACCTTTGGTGTCTTACAGATAATCTGGATAACCTTCAGCTATCAACAAATGATTTCAGGAAGCCTCTCTGGGCCCATCTTCCTCCGCTTCTCTGCAGGCAGCAGTATACCTCAGGTCTTTTCAACTACTGCGCTCTTTTCCCTTTTTCTGTCATAAATGATTTTTTTTGCACATGAACAGGGAGGACATAAATAGTGCCAATCGTGTTGTAAGGTGAGAGTTTTCCCCACTGAGTCACTGCAACGGTTCTGGTAAAAATCAAATCAAATGTAAAATGTATGTTTATCCTCTCTAGTTACTCACAATGAAAACTTTTTACTTATCATGGAAAAGCGCCTGACTTTACTGCCTCGTGACATCATAGGATCAGATAATCTGCTTTCTGATCATTTGTAAGTTTCACATTAATAAGAAATACCAAATACTTAATTTAATCAAGCCCCGTAGTGTGATCCCTTCTCTTTAACACTAAAACACTACAAAAACTAGAAAGCATTAGCATCAGTGGTTTTTCTACTAGATGCCCAGTTAATACACCTACCACAGTCTCCACTTTGCTAGCTGGCTATGCTAATGCATCTTCAATGAATGCAAAAGAACCACACTGATGAAGATCTCAGTATCACCACCAACCTCCAGCTCTGCAGTAACTTTTAAATTTATAAATTTTTTTTTACAAACATTCATTGAAGAAAACTGAGATTCACAGATAATCTGCTGCTGCTGAATAGGGCCAAACCAACTATCAGCCATCTATTGCCATTAGCGACTGCACATTCCCATCAATGACAGTAAGCTACCTTGTGTGCTTACTTTTTATAGTAGGTAACTTAATGCACAGCTGCAAAGTCAAGAAAATATTCCACAGTTACAGTGCGGGCCTGTGTTTTTGCATTTAACTTGTTTAGTTTGGTTAAAATGTACTCAGGTCAGTTAATTTGCAGTAAATGTGCATCTTAAGAGTTCTGTTGAGCATGCATATTAGTGCTCTGGGACTCCAGCAAACCTTCATGTACTTGCAGATGCAAAGTCAGTTAGGAAAAAGCAATCATTTGTAAGTGTTTCATCTCAACAGTATTGTCTTTAAACTAAACATTCTGCATTATGTTGAATGCTGCCAATTGAGATTTTCTCTGTTCATAGCTGACCACATACGTTACCTGCTAAAGTTTCTACTTAACTTTAAGGCTGCTGTGATAAGTCGGCATAAATAATGAAGTCCGTACTGAAAATGCGTCAACATCCATCCATCCATTATCTGTACATCATTTGTACGCCGCGTAATCCTCTGCAGGGTCGCGGGGGGGCTGGAGCCTATCCCAGCTGACCTAGGGCGAAGGCAGGGGACACCCTGGACAGGTCACCAGTCCATCACAGGGCCACACACAGGACAAACAACCAAGCACACTCTCATTCATACCTACGGACAATTTAGAATCCTCAATGAACCTCAGCATGTTTTTGGACTGTGGGAGGAAGCCGGAGTACCCGGTGAAAACCCACGCTGCACAGGGAGAACATGTAAACTCCACACATAAAGATCCCAGGTGTCCTAAACAGGACGTGAACCGGGGATGTTCTAGCTGTGAGGCGACGGTGCTAACCACTGAGTCACCGTGCAGCCCAAAATGCATCAACATCAATATTTTAAATCAGTGCATGTGTTTTTGTAAAATGCTGCAATTTGCTGTAACAAAGGTTTTCTTTTCGTTTCACTGTGTAATTGCTGTTTCGTGAGGTCAGTCTTTGGCTTAGGCTTTGAAAGTATGGGACGTTCCTCAACCTCCCACAAAGTAAAACGGTTTTTAAAAAAAAGGTGGGTTTCAATGAATGCACAAGAATCTGAAGAGAAAACACACCGTCTGTATTCCTGAGGATGCCAGAAAAGCCAAAGGGAGAGCTTTTTAATATCTTTTGTCCATGTAGTTGCTAAATAGACTCATAAAGATACAGTGATCTTGCTGCTATGTTAGAATTTCCATTTAATAAATATTTGAGAAAATACTTTAACTGTGTTTATTCCATGTTGATTGCTGGTGCCAGTGTGTAATGTGGTTTTTAGGTGTCAAAGAGAATAGTGGAATACAGAAAGGAGCATATGTTTACCATTTCTCAAACAAAATACTCAAACATGTATATAATACTAGCACACTGGGAGGGATGACATTTAATAAAATGTTTCTTCAGTTACCATAGCATTCACTCTCTATCAACCAAAAGGCTTCTGCTAGTGTCCATAGCAACAGAGCCTTGCATTTTGGGGGTTCAGCAGTTCAATGTATGCTGGAAGAACATAACAGAGATCCAGAACTCTGCATCTTGTACAATAGAGCCACATGACTTTCTCATTTTATTTTCACTCTCCCAACATTATGTTGAAATATACAGAAGTAATGTATAGATTTGTGCACCTTAATCATGTATGAAAGCCAAAATCCTAAAATGTGGACCTACCCAGTCATAAAGTTGTATTTCTACAGTATTTTGAATGCAAAACCTACAAACCAACATAAAAAACATATTTTATTCTCACATAACGAGCTGAACTATCCATTATTAGTAATATTTGAATATCCACATCTGTTGACCCTGATATATCTCCCAAGATGTTCTTCAGTGACTATTTAATTATGTGAGAATTATTCTAAGCCTGGATTGTACGATGCATTCAACCTCATTTAAAATCAAATCATTAAAATTACAATCATCATCAATATTTATTTTACAGTAATGCCATATTGTATATTTCATCCCTTCCTTCGCTGTTTTAATCAGTATTTTTCATATGCACATTATAGTATTTAATGTTATATAAACATAGTCAGACAAATAATTATACTTTAATATTGGGATGTGGATATTTGTTTCCCTACATCTTTAACATAATAATTTTACAGTACGCTACTTCTTACCCTGGAGTGAAAAACACTAAATTAGGAATTCATATTAAAGAACCTCTAGCTATATGAAGCACTCTCTCTTTGTGTCCATGTGCTTGTATGTGTACATGTATGCCTAAATGCAGCCCTAATTTGCATATGCATGGTCATTTCAGATTTCATTTGCCTCACCGTGTGACTAATTTGTGCTCCAATAAGTAGCATATGCCCCTGGCCATATAACCTAGCCATCCCTTGGTTCTAAATAAGCTTTTATGATTCTTAGATGCTAAAAATATGTACAATGATTAGCCATTTTAATTCAATTAACCTAATAGAGGCCGGTATGGAAAAGCCAAGTATAGGTGAGGCACACAGCATGCAACAAGCAATTACAGCAGACTGTGTGACAGGAAAATAGAACCATTATGTGTTGCTGTTCTCTATTTTTCTAAAGTCCAGCAATACAGTAAGAGAAGGCTGCACAATGAAGGCACTTTATTACCTGTTCTTACTGGCACTGCTTCAGCTCAATTCCCCCTTAAGGACAGCGAGTGTTCCTCTAAATGTAGACTGCTAATAAAATAAACACTCCCATAGAGGATTTGATCTATTCTGCCAGCAGCATTTACATAAAGTCTGTAAACCTTTACACTACTTCAAGCCAAATGTTTGTTTGTCATGTTCCTCAAACAGTAGGTGATGAATCCATTAATTCAACCCTGTCTCCAAAAAAATCACATTCCTGTACAACTCCATTGCACTAGTAAGTACGATGCAGGAAAACCTTTCAAAGATCAACAAAGTCTGCTTTGTTTGGAGAAAAGCTGGTGGTGAGATAGGTCCAGCACAAAACTGATGTTGTGGTCAATGTGGAACCATTATTTTTAGATAGTTAGGTTAGGTTAAGGCACCAAAACCACTTGATTAGATTTATGATAATAGCACAGTTTCAGTTAAAAAAATAAATAAATAAAAGATCCTATCGCAGCCTATTTAAAGCTTTTCTTTCATTTTCTGGGTTGCCAGGGTGCGGAGTCCTGCTGCACCTAATATACTGTATGACTGGTTGGCTGAAAAGGGGCAACAGTTGGAAAACAACTCAATAAACGGCATGTTCTTTAAGATTTTTTTTTTCTTTTGTGATACCTCACAAATAAATGCAATGTAGGAGAAATTATGTTTTCGTAAACCGTAATTGAGAATGCAGTATAGTTGTACAGGAACGTACAGGAAACAGGGCTCAGTATGGTGAACTTGACCTGCAAACATACCTACGTACATTTGGTACTTAGAGGATACTACTTACAATACAGGATGTGATAGTGATGATTGGGCTTTGGCAGTGTAATGGAAATACAGAAACTTCATGTTGCCATGTGCTGCTCAAAGAAATCCAAAGACAACTCTGGATCTGTTGGGTATCTTTGTAAAATGTATTGGGTCTTCTTTTACTATGTGATCACATAAATAAAGTTGGACTGAATTGAACTGTGGCTGACTCAGAAACATACAACATGTGTGTGTCTGAAGGTTCAGTGTAACAGGTTCAGTCTTAGGTCTTGCCCCTCTTTAAATGCATATGCATTAATCTCTTCGGCACAGTGTATTCAGAAGAAACAACTCACATTTAATATACTGCAGCTCATCCTTTCAAAATCTCTTGACAGAACCATGAACACTTCTGCCCACATGTATGTTACTGTGCTACAATTTACACAGAAAAATGTCCATGACAGTACAGTTTGTGATGTTACTTTGAAGAGTCAAATGATCTCTAATGTCTGCTGCTTTTTGTATAAAAACAGAAAGTATTTCACTAAATAGAACTACTTTCTCATTTGTGATACATACTACACATCACTGTAGGTGATAAACATAATAATCCCAGTAATGCCACATTTGCTGCTTTCCTCTCCTCCATCATCTTATAATGTCTCTTTAAGCGCAATTGATATGTACAGCATGCAACGTAAAATCCTTTAAAATCAAAAAGTCTGCAGATGTATGTCACCTCAATTATTGATTTATGTTTAGTTATGCTCTTTGAACAGTGGAATAATTTGCAGTGTTGACAGGCTATACACTTCAGCCCTCCTCTCCCAAAGCAACACTCACACACCATTACAGAGTAGTCTGTCACTTCTCCAGGTACCAACAGTGACATGATGAATTGTCTCCATCTCTTAGTCTCCAGATTGGGTAACACAAAGACGGACTTTTATCCACTGAGGGATGAGCTTCATGTAATTTAATCCTCTGTGGTTACTTAACCTTCCGTTGTGCTTCGTGGGTGGAACGTTGTAAAACCTTCTAACCTTGTGCTCAGGTATTAGAGCCTGATGTCTTGTGGAATATGTTGGGATGCCGTGATGGACACAGGAGGACATGACATGTAGATTAGGAATCCACTAAACATAACGTCACCAGTAGGTTTACATTCAAAGTAGTCTATTATCATGTAATAATTAACATATAATGTGCAGCACCTTTATTTTAAGATTAATCTGATGGAAAAAAGAACATTTTATTACATCATGGCTTAAACTAGATAATCTTGATGTGCAATAATTAAAATAACTTGCAAATGAACAATAGCAGGTAACTGTCAGGAGATTTAGAGGATTATTTAAAAAAGAGAATAAAGAGCACAAAAAGAGAATGAGGTAAAAAGAAAGTGGTATTGTGATTGTGTTATCATACTCAGGAAGGAGTCCTAATTGGTTCTTTTACAGAAGCTGTGAATTTACACTTTAGTTTATACATGTAAAGAAAAGCATTGTTTTTTCTGATAATTGCTCTGTATACACCATCTTATTCAGCCCTCTAATCATACATCTCGCTTTGCATTCATCCCCCCATCTTCCTCCTCTTTGAGAAACACACCATATGCAGCAGCAGAAGATCCTGCCACAGTGTATACAGTCATAAATCTCCTCACAGCAGGAGGCCCAACTGTACTGTGTGTTTATTAGTGAGTGCATATCACCTCAATAATTCATTATTTGCCTAAACCCAGCGCCTCTCAAACTATTTGTTAACTCCTGCAGTGCCACTTGTCGGGTTTGGAGCAACACTTTGAACAATGCTGCGGTTGAAGGATTTTGTTTCTGGGTTTTGTTTCCCTTCTCTCACCTTGCCGGTTGTGATCATCGCCAGAAAGCATCCGCTCTTTGCGTATTCACATGTGCTGGAGACCACCTGCAGAGAGAGCTGCTGCTGACAGCTTCAGCACACAAACACACTCAGAATGTCTGTAACGTAACCTCTACCCTCCCTGTCAAGAAAAAGTATTTTATGTAAATGCTTATGCAGGACAGAGAGAGTTATCGCCACCTCTGTTTTCCCTCCATTTCAACAGAAAATGAAATCCAGGGCATTTAGAGCACATCAAACTGCTTCAGATGTTTGTTTCAGTCCTGCATGTTCTCTGGAGTATTCAGCAGACTTTAATTTTACCCAGAGTCTAAATATGACAAGCACTTTATTTGAAAATAAGTTGAATGTGTCACAAGCAACCAATTAGCTGATTATTAAAAGGAAACTAATTTTAAAAAAATAAGCCTATTTCCTTTGGAAATCTCTACTTCATCCAGCAAGTTCTTGAAATCCAACCAAGGAAGAACATAAGCCAGGAAGTGAGTCCATTTATGCTGCTGACTGTCTCTAATAAGCAAATTAAGGTGGATTTTGTAGTATTTTATCCTAATAAGCTGGTGATTCACCACAAGCTTGCATCATTGTTATCCATCAGGGCTTCCATAAACTGACATTCTGTGGCTCACAATGTATTTAGACTGCAGCTCCCTCAGCCCAGCAGCCACAGAGGCTCCTTCGGGCTGCATTAGGAGATTTCCCTGACAGCTTTTCATGCCTCTAACATCCATTTTTCTCCCTGCTGGAGGAACTCTATTGACACTTCCAACTACCCTCTAAAGTTTCATGCCAAGCAACCGCAGTCAGCAGTGAGGTCTGGAGTGACAAGGGTGATGAAGAAGGCTGTTTTCTTCCATTTTTTTGGAATCATCATATTGGCATCAGTATTGGCAGCGCAGGAGTTATTGCATATATCAACCCTCAGGGAGGCAGACTACACAAACTACATAAGACTCACAGCACAGCATGGTATTGTGGAGCAGTTGCACACAGTGGTTGTACTGGAATCACTGAATATGGGGGGGTGAGGTCCTCTCTAGAGGAAATCTACCAGACAGAGAGTAAAAACTGAACACTCAGGCCATCAGCCAGATATTGAAGAGATGCTGTATCTCCGGGCCGCTTTTATCTTTGGATTGTATGGAAATTCACAATGTTCACTTCTGTGTTTCTGGCAAACTGCAGCATTTCTCTGGGAGCTGATGTGCTGACACACTTGTGAAAAGACACATGACTTTACAGACCCTCAGCAAAACAAGATGAACCTCTGACCTCGGCCAGGTTGCGGAAATGCAAAGTGTTGACTTTAAAATCAGAAATAAATGCATCTTCCACTGTATTTGGTAATGTGTGGTTATTCTAATTGCAAGTTATACTGTATTTGTATCATCTGCAGAGTAACCTTGTTTGCAATGCACGTGAGGAAGATAAACTTAGGCACTCTCACTATTCTGGGCAAAATTATGATGTTTTTTGAGAAAAGGAATGTGAACCTGCTCTGTCTGTTGTCATCAAATGAACCTGAGGTGTGACAAGAACATTTCTATGGCCACTAGGTTTTGCTTTCCTCAACAATTTTAACATTGCAACTGATTAAAATGTGAAAATGTGACTGATTATGCTGCAAATCTTAATTAATGTAATTCAAGTATTTGCTTAAAATCCAACTATTTCTCATAACGTCAGTTGCACAAAACCTCTCTCTATCTGTTCTTCTACTAGACAGACAAGCTTGTGTATGTATTACAACCAAAACTGGCATTGCTCAGTATAAGAATATGCATGAAGTATCTGTCAAGCTATGGTTTAATATGAGCACACAATAATTGCTGCAGAAATATGCACGTGATGTGAATGAAGCAAAAACAAACAAATGAAAATAAAACATCCGTCTTTTCTTTTGGTGTATTTTTAATAACTAATCCTTAATTGTGTATAGTACGTGTCTTTCATTTTCTTGACATTTAGCCGACCGTCTCAAGCTTGATGGGGCATGAAGACGGAGTAACAAGCACAATAATTTCCCTATTTTTCCACCCCCTCCTCCCGCCTCCCTCTTTCTTTCTCATTCTTTATTTGCTGCGTACATTTTCACTGTTAAATGGAATTATGATCAAAGAGTTTGTGGCTGCGTATTGTGTGTCCTAACGTTAGTCACACATCAGTGAGTTGAATTTTGATCTGCCTGGAGCGCCGCAGACTAAAAAGCAAGGCAGACGGAGGGAGCAGCGGGGAGGGGGAAGGAGGGGAGCAAGGAAAGCGAAAATAGGAAACATGGCAAAGAGCGAAAACAATGTACTCTGGTGCCAGATTTTTTTTTTTTTTTTTTGCTGCTTTTGTATATCACTGCTGCCTCTCTCTACCTTCTTCTCTCTCTCTTGCCATCTCTTTTTCTCTCTGTCTCCCTTGAAGCTTTTCAGTTAGAGCCTCGGCTGCCACCAGGGGAATTCGAGGATAGAGGATGTGTGTGGAGGTGTGGAGGGAGGCTAAAAGACAGAGAGAGAGAAATGAAGGGAAAGAGGGAGAGTCATGGGTGGGTTGAATAATGAGGTAATGTAATAATGCTTCCCTCTTCTTTGTGATGACACTTCTGAAGCTCCAACCCATAAATGTTAAAATGTGTAAATTCCCCACTGTCACATGTAGAAACAGCGGCAGAAATTGTTGTTTTGTCAACATAAAGGAACCGCATATATAATGTGATGTTTAGTATACATTGTACACAGCCTTGCATTTACATTTTTAATGTGTTTTTACAATAAAAGTTTGTCGTCGGCTTCCCTCTGTGGAACTTTACAGTGTTCTCCCGAAAACAAGTTTTATTATTCACAATGTGTTTATGCTATATACACTGTACAGTCCCATAAGCAACCAGTACCTAAGACATTTCTCTTTTTTAAGAAGGAAAGATTTTATAGTCTCCCACATACAGAGATCTATTTTTGAATGCCAAGATGGGGACTTTTTTCATTAATTTCTATCAAGAAACTATTCAAATAAACACGTTTTATGTATGTTCCAAAAAGCACAGTGTGGTTGTCTTTAAAAACCACAAATGACCCTGTCAGTGGACTTTTAGCCCTTTAGTCTAATCATCATTAGCTGTGCTTTTGCTTTTAAAGCCAAAGTGTGAGCAGTAGGCCAATATATCGCATTCATAAAACAGTCCTGCGTTAGGATCACTACTGTATTGAACAGGAGATTGTCTCTGCACAGGAAGCCTTTCTGATTTATTGCCTGTTTTATTTTTTTATCTGTTCCAATTGTCTTTATTCCTGACAAGTTGTCTTACTCACTGACACAGCAGATACTTTAAGTCCTCAGTTCCTCTCAACCTCTTTTCTTTTGAAGGATTGAAAATAAGTATGTTACAACAGCCAAAACTGTCAGTGAGCTACAGCTTCTACAATAAAAGCTTGCTTGAAAGAGATCTTTGCAGTAGCTGTCACAGATAACAGTAATCATTTATTTTCATATTAAACTACTATAACCAATGCACATACCATGAGCAAATGTATGCAAGCATATACACATACCAGCTACTTGCACTTAACACTGAACCCAAATACATTAGTTTTCAAATGCCTGTGCAGTATGAATGTGTATGTGCATGCATGTATTTGCATATGTGCGCTGACCTATGATGGACTTATCTAGATGGACATTTCATAGTTTTAGGGATGATGATAATGGGCTGTGTGGTCTTGTTTATGTCCAGTAGAGAAAGGATGGTCATATTTTTGTACATCCTAGTGATCAAGAAAAGCTCCAGTTGTCAAACAGATTCTGAGATCATTCGTCTTCTAAAGCCTCCTGCACTCCTCTGAAACAAGCATGAACTAGTCGGCTGACAGCTTCAAACTGTCCCACTCTGCTCAGGTGAGTTACCAGACTGCAGATTCTGGTGACCAACTGCTTTTGCTTGTCCCACCACAGTAAGCATCCATTTGAGCAGGTACAATATTGTACAATATGATAAACTATACTTTGCTGTCTCTTTAGGGTGATTTTTCTTGGGCCAGCAAACGTTTTACATGCAGCGTATGAAGAATATGATCATAACAGTTCATATGTACGAAACATGAAATGTAATGCGCTGCAACATATTGCAGGTGTGTGCTGTGCCAGCTTGGGAGCAGTCGCATGTTGCTTGCACAACAATCCACATCAAGCCCCAGGCAAAATTCTGCTGTGGTGTCAAAACCGAATACACTGGTGGTGGGATCATCCATAGTCTGACATGCTGGCCTTCCTCAGTCTTCCAAGACTTCTACCCTGAAACTTTAGTGTCCAATACTAACACCAAGATGCTTAATAATCTATACTGAAGTAAACAGTTTCAAACTCCAGTGGTCACAACTGGTCAAGGATAACACTAAAACAGTGTAATAGACTCTACCAAGCACAGCATTATATCTGGACATCTGACGAAACTGCTACTTTGGTATTTACCAAAAAACTTTAAATGTTTCCCCTCAATATGAAATCTCTAACCAGTAAAACCTCTATTCACACTGTATGCAGGGAGGGTGTGGAATAAAGAGATGAACAATTTATGTAAGGTTATTTAAAGGCTTCATTATCTTAGGTAAAGTGGACCCAAAAAACAATTCATTGGACAGTGTCAAAAAATGTAAAACGCCATTCAGACCGATGCAATACTCCTGAAAAAGCTAAACTACAGAGCATCAATCAAAAGCAATCAAAAGTTATGTAGTCAGTACGGTCAAGAAAATGCATGAAGAAGAAAACCAATTCACTGCAAAAGACTTGAGAAAAGTAACATTTTCCTGAACTGCAACATCCCTGAAGTCTCCAGAAGTACAAAGTCAACTATTCAGAAGGCTAAAATAAAGAAGGCTGAAACATGAAAACCACTGAATAGGATTCACAAGTTGAAGCAGGAAGACTGGGCCAAGAAACATCCAAAAACTGAGTTTTCAAAATTACTATTTAATGGTATGATTAACTAGAAAAGTTTTTAAACATGACAGAATAATGACCTGACCCCTGCCTTACCCGATTTAAACCCTATTGACCTTTCTTAAAGGGACAATCAGTAACTTCTACAGTTGCTCCCTATGAAAAAAGACCTTTTTCATGAATATTAACCACCACCATAATTTCGAAGTGTTACTATTGGCTTGGAATTTTACATTTATATATACATGAACGGTGGAAGACGGTCCATATCCATGCGCCATCTTGAAATACATTGGCCGGTAAGGGACATACAGGATTCCTTCGCCTTTCTCGTTTTTGCGTTTTCGTTGTTACATGATCTCACAGGTGCTAAAGACCTGATGAAGGAAAAGGGGATTGAAAGAGACGCCGAATTTGCTTGCTTCCTTCTGGACAGGTAGGTTAATTTAACAGTTTGACTCAGTTTGATCTCAACAAAATGAAGAAAACTGGACAATACAGTGCGTTGTTATTAGACGCACATCTGGCCGAAATGCCGAGCGCCCTGCCTGCATTCAGACATGCCCGGGTTTCATGGTTGTTTAAATGTTGTGTTTGATGTTTATTTTAAATGTTGGTGCACTAAAGCGGCGTATGTGCGCACCAGAGGGAGAGAAGGGAAGAGCGACAGAGAGAGAGAGGGGGAGAGAGAGATGCGGCTTTCATCAGCTGTGCTACAGCGCCGTGTTAGCATGAAACTTTGCAATCCAGTAATGAACAAGAACTTGTGCCCCCCGCAGTTTTCTTAATGCCCCCCCAATGCATTTTGTCTGGCGCCGACTCTGCGTCTGACTGCTGTAGAAGCTCGGCTACCTCGCATTTCGTTTGTAGCTCGATTTAGCCTACTTGACTTGCATAGCCACAAGCTAGGCTACTGTCATTCTCACTGTTTGTGTTCGTAACAAACTGGCGGAGTAGTGCATCCGCTCATTGGGCCAACCCTTTTTTACTAATGGGCAACGCTATTAATAGTAATTAAGCGAGCGTGCCTGATCGCAGGAGGGGATACTGCATGAACAGGACATCTTGGCTTTTTGAAGCTTGAAGGCTACCGTAGCTGTCATATTTATTTTAAACTGCAAATATATGATCTCAACACTAGATGGGAGTAGAAATCACTGACTGTCCCTTTAAATGTGAGATTAACGCTGAGGGAAGACAATGCACTTCTCTGAACAGCATTTTGGAGGTTGTGGTTGCTGCTTTAGTGGAAGTTGATCATTTACAGATGGAAGGCACAAGGCATTTAATGAAAAGAAGGGAGGCTATATTGGTCACTGAATATTTTTAAAAGAACAAAATGTTTCTTAATTGTCATCTGGTGTTACTTATTTGTTTAACTTTCTTGAAAATTTGAGAATAAACAGCCGAGTTGGGAAAATTCTTGTCTTCTCTGTCACTATTTTGAAGCCTCATAGTTCTGCACACGGATATATATTACCTATACATTCACATTTCCATATCACATCAGTAACTGTTGACACTAACGATTCTTGTGGGGGAACAGAGATCACACCTCATCTCTCGTCTATAGGTGAGTCTAACCCTTCTCTCTGTCTGTCTTTTCTTCACTCTCTATTTCAGCAGAGAACCACAGGGGGATTAAATGGAGCCTGAAGCCCCCCTGCAGTGAGACAGCACTCTCACCCTGCACCCTGACTCTCAGCTCCCTGGGTGCTGCAAGCCTTTCCTCGTTGCTTATTTTTTAATAAACCAAACATTAAGCTTCCCAGTGGCGTGGTCTATGTTTCTGGAAAAAAGTGCAAGCACAGTGATTGAATATGAACAGCTTGCATATTTTTTGGTAATGTAATCTTTTCATTGTACAGTTGCTCCTTCTGACTTGAGCCAGCCATTTCTTTTCTCTGTGTGTCAGTGAGGAAACCAGAGATCGATTTGAGCATGCCCATGCAGCACAACAAACCAAAGTGAGGAAAATATACAAGGACAACAAGAAGGAAAGGACACAACCAAATGTCTTGATGCTTTTCATTTTTCTTAGTGTATTACAACTTACACAATATACGTATATATCCTGTTTTAATGTGTCCTGTCTACATGTGGTGTGTTTTAATGTTTCGTTTCAACTGCAGGTTTCTGCACGTGCAAGTCAAAGAGAAATTTCTTTTGCACACAAAAAAGATGTATTTACTTTCACTTGACGGATTTCTCGGTTACTATGGGATTGCTGAAGCTATGATATGGTAGATTGCTCCTGACTATCATACAAGTTTATGAACATAATTTTTTAAAATCAAGTAATGATCAAAGCAATTCAACCAAGGCAATGTTAGCCTTCAAGTAACGAGCAAGTGATGCTACACTAATTCACTCGGGTATTAGTAAACATACTGATGTAACTACAAAAACACAACAGAGTGCTGTCTAAATCAGTTCTTTATTTACTACTAATTACCAAAACACACAATTCTGTCTCCTGTTACAGTTTTCAATTGCCCATTGAGGATTTGCTGGAACTACGGGAAGCAGGTGACAATCAAACATTTTGGACTTCTGTTGTAGAGACTCTCTATAAGTTAAGGCTCTGGGAGATGTTCCCTAAACTGCTGCATTGCTGCTGCTAGTTTTCCTCCAACAGCTGGAGCTCCAACAGCCGTAGCCAAAAGAGAAACTCCAGTACACGTTAAAAGAGATTTCAGTAGCAGCTGAAACTAAGCAAAAATGGCAGTATTAGCAGCGGGAGAAGCTACTGTGTGGAGCTGCTGTTTGGAGAGAAATTGCTGTCGAATGAAACCCAACGGATGTTCGCTATTGAGTGAATTCTCTGTTGAGTTAGCTGTTAGCATTGAGGTTTCCTCCCAAAGGGTATTAATTGTGTTATATACTCTCAGAACTATGCTCAGACAAATTCTGTTGTGATAAGATAAGATAAGATAAGATAAGATAAGATAAGATAAGATAAGATAAGATAAGATAAGATAAGATAAGATAAGATAAGATAAGATAAGATCAGATAAGATAAGATCAGATAAGCTAAGATAAAACTTAATTAACCCCAGAGGAAAGTCTTTATAGTGTATATAGTGCTATAGGGTTCTTGTGTAAGATGTAGGGCTGGGGAATAATACGTCTCGATACATTTTTTTTCATTTTAGTCAATAACAATAATTATTGATACTTTTTAATGGCAGATTTTTAAAAAAGACCAG
>OMNN01029017.1:2910-22393 GCA_900302755.1 Chromis chromis
ATTACTTGGTTTAAACTGGAGTTCTTCATGCTTAACAATGATCATGTTCTTAATAACTTTATTAGTTTTACAAGTTAATTGTTGAACTTTGGATTTCTTAAGTAAGTTGCACAGCTAATTGCTAACTAAGCTAACTGCTCTGCCTATTTGGCCAAGCTATCGGTTGGTAGCTAGCTCAATAAGTTAGCTAGTGCTAATGTAAACACGCCTTTCAAAGCCTTTGTGTTTTTGCTTATTAGTAGAGTAGCATTTGTTCCAGTGCTTTGTTGAGTAGCTAATAGTTGTTTGGGTTAACTGAGTTGCATTTTGGAAGCTACAACTGGAGACCAACTGGGTTAGCTGGCTTGCTAGGTGGCAAGAATGTTGACAAGGCTGACCCCTGAATCTGCCCTTTCAGCCTTTCTTTTACCTTTGTGGTACTGAAACCAACAATTCCGACCACAAAGTCAACTTTGTGAATACAAAAACAACGACTAATCGTAGTTGATGGACCATATGGTGAATTTTAGCATGTTGGAGGTGATGCTACTTGATGAGGACTTGTCATCTTCGTCGTCATCATCAATTTTCATCAACATTCATACAGCAGCTTTTAAGGGCTGCTTTGTTTTTTAGGGGCGCTTCTTGCAGTCGGAACATGCAAAAAGGTTCAAGGCCACCCTTATATTTGCCTCATTTTCAATAGGGTGACCTAAGTAAAACCTAGCTTGGTCACATGATTGGACATGGGGGACACCAAGGGAGACAAAGACTCCATGAACAGCTTCTGGTCTCCATCTGTGTGTTTTGGCCTGACAACCAGCTCATATGAACACAGGACAGCGTGAAACAGTTGATTCCCCATACTGCAGTCGAGAGATGTCATGGACTCATTGCAGACTCATTTTTATCTCCTCTGTTGTCCAGACTCCCTACTTTGTATGTTCGGAAACATCTCCCCACCTACACACATCTTTTTAACATCAGAATGCCAGAATAGCTGAATATGAGCTGCTTTTTCTGTCTCTCTTACTCTGCATTGGCTTTACTTGTACTTGCTTAAGCACTGCAGTGCAACCCAAAGTGCCCCCATCTTCTCTGCAAGCACACCGATCCCAGAAAATACTGCACACAGGCAACTGTTCACCTCCTTTGATTCTGCAGGGTTGCTGTATCTGTTTCTCGAGCATGTTTCCTGTCACACCGTGTACCTTTGCTCTCCCTCTCTGCTGTCTACACCTACAGTATCTAGGATGTTGCTGCTGCTCAGCTGTGAAATGCGCAACCACCTTTTATCTGTCCTGACGTTGACCAAAGCAAATGCATCCCTGTATCCTTTTTTCTGTCTGTGTGAGGTTAGATGGGTATTTTTACATACGTCAGGTTTAACACAGTCTCTGTGCAGACAGCAGCTGCAATAAACAGCCTTTAAAGCTGCATTAATTTAGGTAAATTAAATCTCATTTAAAGCAGCACAGTGCAACTCTCGAAAACAAATGAAACAGTGAATTAATCACCTATAAAATGCACCATTGCTCCACTTAATACAGTCGAGGGGTTTGTCAGTAAAGCTTTAATCGGTGTGGTACGACCAGCAAACAATAGATGGACACCTTTATATACTTTTACTCTGATAATGTGTTTTGCATGTTGTTGGTTTTACTGTAGAAGTAAACACAGTGTACCTCAGCAGGAGATGTTTGCTCCTTACAGCTCTGTTCATGGGACTTCGTAATGATTTCTTTAATGAACATGACCAGATATTAACTTGAGAAATGCAAGGAAACCCATTGCGTTATGTCTGTGAAGATTCTCAGTCATCCAGGTCATGGTTATCCTCGTAGTTTCAATCGTAGCATCTGGACTTCAATAGTGTTAATGGCTCCTAAGAGTATAACAATCTGGAACTCCCAACCAGTCAGTTTAGAACTGATGAAGCTTCTTGGATGAGAGGTGAAACGTCTTCGAGAAACTCAAGCAAGTCCAGATGCTACGATTGAAACTACGAGGACAGCCTGCCTACATTTTGAGCTAAGAAATTCTGTTAAGTAAACATTTTGTACCCCATGATGGTCTGAATGTTGTTTCAGTGGCTTGACAACAATCTAGTCAGGAAATAATGGATTTAATGGTAGCTTTGATGCAACAATCTCACTTTTCATGGAACCCTTCAACAGTACTATTTAGTCCTGAATAATTCTTGAACTTTAGCTCAATTGAAATAGAGTTTGTGGATAGTCTTAACTATCTTGTCATTACATCGATTCTGAAATGATGTGTTTATCTAGAGCAGTAAGAAGTTAGATTGTGGAAGTTGCTATGGTGGTTGCATGAAACACAGGAGTCAAGTCAGTGTTGACAATTTTTGTTGAATAATCTTCATCTTCATTATTGGTATTGTAAGGACATCACATAAAACAGAATTGCTACATAACTTCAATGATTTAAAACTAGAAGATGCATTGTGTATCCTGGTTTAGGGATGTTTTGCATGCTATTTTGTTTGTGCATCATTGCACCTAAGAGGAACTCAAGCCGACGCCATGCAGACAGGACAATGAGGAAACTGTTTCCTTCCAAAATCCTGCTGTTCAGCCTCGTATTTGCAGAGAATGGGATCTGTGACTGCAGAGAAACTTCTCAGCCAGAGGCTCGATGACGGTGCCAGCTGTGCAATTGAAAACTTATCTTACAAACTTGTTTGGCTCTCACATTTCATACTTAATTACTCGATCGACTCACCCAGAGGAGTTGTTATGAAGCTCCTGCCAGAGCCTAATTGAAATGAACAGAACGATTACATAATTCTCTCTCCCCTCCCACCCTTAATCATCCCCTCCCTGGTCTTTCTGTTCTCTGGCTCTTTCTTCCTGTTTCTGCCTCTATCTCTAAAATATAGCAGGAGATTGATGGTGTAATACTAATCCGCTGTAGGGGCCCATTGCAGTAGTAATCCATTTTCCATTTTCGTCATGGTTATTTTTATGGCCATTTGTTTTTGACATTGAAAAGGTTAACGCTGAAATGCACAAAGTCTCAGCTGTTAAGTAAATGGACTTAAGCTGGAACAGTATTTAGATCTTTTTCTGTTGCCGGGCTTGACATACACGTTGATGATGCAGACTGTAATAAAAGAGTGATCCCTAATGGATTTTCTCACACAACAGTCATTGCAAAGACATTTAAACGCTGTAGGAAAAGCATGCAAAGGCACAGAAATTGACGGATAATTCTGTTCTGTGTGTCTCTGAATCTGTGGATGTGTGACTCATGAAAACACCTGCGATTGTCCAAGTGGGTACTCTGTCTCTACACATTTGTGTGGTTTTTTTTTCTAGTATGTGGGCAGTACTCACTGTGGAGAGCATACGCATTAAATGTTGACTGGCAGGAGTGTTTCATGCAATAAATTATGCCTTTTTTTTTCATCGGAGTAATTAATCATTTCCCATAGCCTGCAGCACTGGATGAAAAATATGCACTCACATATGTCTCCAAGAACAGAAAAAGACATACTAGAAGCCATTCAACAATATTAAAATGTTGTCCTACTAAGTCACAGTGGGAAGTGACCCACCATTTGAGGTCTTTAAATCCACTTGTGGAAAAAGTTTTTAATGACAACTTCTCTGAATCATTGGTTTAGTGTTGGTGCCGTCTTCAGTGGAGGCTGTTCTTTGCTGTTTTGTTAAACAACCATGACTAGGGGTCATATGAGACAGCATAACACTTCACTAAATGTCATATGTTTATGTTCTAGGGTCCATTAGCGTCTGTCTATGGAGGATGTTGGGGCGGATAGATGGTCAACAAAACATTGAACTTTACACAGGAGACTGCAGTTTGTTTCCTGTTTCAAGCCAGTAGTCGAAATTGCCTTTCAGCCTTAACAAAACATTCAATTGAACCCAACCATGACATTTCACCAATTCTAACCACATACCCAATACTGGAAATGTCATCTTCTTACATAGTTGGTTTGCTAAATTGATTCATTTGTGAAACTGAAATGTCAACAAGTAATTTTGAGATGAGATGGACACAGCTATACAAGTTGTTTTGAGTCATGTTCTGCAAATAACAATGTTAAATAGTTATTTGGGCATATTTGTTAGGTGATTATAAGAAACATTAGCTGCTCCCAGCAACCAGTACTACAGCTGGGAGGTGGATAGGATGGATATGTCTTGCTACTTAATCATTAGGGCAGTGAGGTTAATCTAACATAGGGAAAAACTGATCTTTTTGGGCTTTTAGTATTTTAGATAGTAGGTATACTCGCATAATCAGACCTATCTCTGAAGAATGGTCCGGCTGCACCCACTATTGTTCTGCTAAAATGGAAAGAAACACTCTGGCTTGTTTGTAATTCTTTAAACCAATCACCAGTGTCTTGGGTGGAGCCAAGCCAATGATGCAGTGGCGGTGTTTCTTCAAATTGTCTAGTGAGAGTTGTTTTGGTGGAACTTTTTTTTCCATATCTGGTGGGAAAACATAGAAGAATGTCCCTGTTTGACAGCAAATGCCTTATTGCAGGATCCAAATCCAAAACTTGCCATTTTCAGTGTGTAGGTTGCTCCTTTGAGGTTGTCTTTGTTGTTTCCTGTAGTGAGGATTTTGAAAATGTGGCTAGATGAGGGAAAGGATAATACAATGTGAAATACACAACCAATGGTAGTCTACATCCAGTGAGTCAGAATAGGTGATTCAGTATTAAGGATCTTTATATCTTAATAATATAACCCTGAACAGCAATAATATCAGTGTGGCTGATTCTACTTCTTACACTGGTTTTCTCACCAACCTTGCCAATGGTAGGTCATATGATAAAACTTACTAGGCCTTGTTTACATAAAACTCTACAATGGCTTTTTAGGATGCTTTAGACTACACTGAATGCAAACCATCACTATATTTATTGTCTTCCTATCACCATCCTCACTAATAAGCTTGAGTCTCTCAGGAGTCCAAAGTACTTTATTAAATGAAGTGCCTGTCAGATCATCTAACAGCATCTGAAGTCCACTTATCAGCAGAGGAATATTCAGGAGAGCTGGTCCAACAATTTTGGTAAACTCCCAAAGCAGACAGTCTGAGAAATTGATTGGCCACAGAGCTCATTACCATACCTAAAGGATTTATGGTGTCAAGACAACAAAGATACATACAAGATACAGAATACAGCAATAGATTTGGTAGGTTGTGAGATGTAGGCAGACTTTTTGACCCACCCAACAAAAACTGGATTCTGCATACCATGATGGCAACCAGTGAAAGTTGCTTACTGGGCAAAGATACAGTTCATTCGAAGCATACTGAGGCCTTAACGTTATAAGATTCCAGGATACAAAGCCAGAATGCCCTCAGAAGAAAAGTTTAGAGGTCAACATATTTGGTTTCACAGCTTAAATTAGTCGACAAAGTAGCATGAAATCACAGTCTGCTACGCTCATGCAGCCGCTCTCCATCTTTGACTTGCACTGGAACATTAGCATGTAATCTAATGCACAAAAAGGCCACATTAGAGGGGGTTAATGGCTTCCCATGTACTAGCCTTAATAATGTGTATAATGATTTTTGGCTAAAGCATGCTCCTCTTTTCCATCAAGCCCACAGCCGACTCTCTCTGCTGGTTTGGATGTTCCCCTGACCCCTCCACCCCCCCACTAACCATTACATTATTTAGCTGGCCTACTGGTAAAGCCACTCTCCTGTCTGTCTGTTTCTACGTCTAATCTCCGGCCACAGCTGGATGCTCAGCTGATGCAATTTAGGGAGAAATGTCTGTGATGGAGATGATAATCTGCCTCTGCAACCCCCCTCTCACCTCCTCTCCGTCTATCTATGGATCTTCTGATCCGCGGGATTATTAGAGGGGATGTTTGTACGCTCTGTGTCCATGTTCGCGGTGTGTTGCTGTATTTCAGATATTCTACTGCAGTAATCTTCTCAGATTATTGAGTTTAAACTTTTTAAGACTGGGTAATGGTTTATTTTATCTGTGCAGACTGAACAAGAAAGGCTTCCTCGTGGTTTGGTGCTGCAGTAAACTTTTTCTACAATTCTACAATTTAATTTAGCAGATGCTTTTATCCAAAGCAACGTACATAGGTAGGTAGGCAGGGCAGCATTAAGGACTCACTGGATACCTGCGCCCTGACCGGGATTTGAACCACCGATCTCCCACGCCAAGGTCTGGGGTGTTAGTCACTGAGCTATCCAGCTGCTTTTTTTTGCTAACAAATCGCTTCTTTTATAATAAACTGAGGAGAAATGCAATCTTCGCTGACCCCCCCACCTCAAAATCTTCATCTTAAGCCACCCACACACACACACACACCCCCCACTGATGGTACAAGGATGTTGGGTACGCACCGCTGTTTGATGCTGAACTGGGATTGGCAAAATCCTGGATTAGAGCATCCATAATCTGTTTGCCGTGGCGCTATGGGACACTGCAGCTCGGCAGAGATACCAATCCCATCGCCATGGTAACCACGAGAGGGAGAATCCGCTGTAGAGACGAGCAGCAGGGTAAACCCTGGACGTGCAGAGACTCACACTGGTTCATGGCACCGTGTGATGGAAACATTAGTGGTGGGAGTCGACGCAGGACTCTAATAGCAATCTGTATTTATTCATGAATCAGCTTCAGTAAAGCAGCCTGTTATTATCTGTTCTGTATGATCTGGATAATCGAGAGAGGTTCAACCTGAATCCATCAGACAGGACTGTCATAGTGATGCGATCCAAAGTTGGAAGCTCACCTCGGCGTAGCAGACGATAGCGTGGCTTAGTTATGCAAGAAGGAAAGATCACCCAAAGGCGCTTAGCCGGAGACGGGACGCCCAGGCATCTTTTCGCAGAAGTCAAGATTTAGCTACTTTAAGTCTTAATAGACTACGCTCATTTGGTTTTTTATTTGCTCCATGAGGTTTGGCATAAAAAGCATCTCTGGCAAAAGCATGTTCTCACCTATTTCCAGTAGCATCTTGCCAAATAACAGTTTTATTCAAACACATTTTGAGATATTTGAGAAGAAACCTTTCTTGTGTTTGTCTCAGGTAGATGCTGTTAGCCATGTGTCGTACTGTGACATGAAGTATTTGTGGATGTGCACTATGTTGTGTTACGTGTATTTAGTCTGGTGTGTGTATGAATTTTTAAACTTATGCCATTTGATTGTATTTTAAAGTTGTCTTTTTAACATCTAAGTGCTTTGTGCTCACAAGAAATAATGGTTCCTTTAGACCAGGGGTGGGAACTCCTGGTCCTCGAGGGCCACTATCCTGCATGTTTTAGATGTCTCCCTCTTCCAACACACCTGATTCAAATGATCAGGATCGTTATCAGGCTTCTGCAGAGCTTGATGATGAGCTGATCATTTGAATCAGGTGTGTTGGAAGAGGGAAGCATCTCAAACATGCAGGATAGTGGCCCTCGAGGACCAGGATTGGGCACACATGCTTTAGACCCACATGTAACTCCTCATCATTTATAGTCATAGATTTAATTAAACAACCAGCTGTAAATCTGAACAAACTAAAAATAAAGTAAAGTGACTGACATTTTCACTACAAACCATGCAAAGGCTTAATGTGGCTATCATTAACCTTACCATGGTTTAATAGGCACACTAAAACAGTAACTTTGCATTCAGTCACACCAAAACAATGACTTAAAACATGCTAAAATGTTCTGTACCACTGAGGAAACACAGAGTTGTGATATTACATATTTGCAGTTTTCATTTTCAATATTAAAAAAATAGATTAGTGCAGCTTTAAATATAAAAAAAAAAGTCAAAGTGTGGATGCTGGCTGAATGGGACGGAGTGAGGAAGTGGAGCAAGAGGTGATAATTTGATTTCAGTGTCAAGACTGAAAACTACTGAGTCTGAACTCCAGGCAGAGTGAGATGTTGCCAAAAGGTGTGATATTAGTGTTACTACCTGGAGAATGTGTATTTTCTCTCCATCTGCATCTGTTTTAGCTTTTCCTTTTTGACTGTCTCTTTCTGTTTTCTCCATCTTTTCCTCCTCCAATCAGCTCTCCGTCTTCTCATCTCTCAAACTGCTCTGTGGGCGTTCGGCCTGCTATTTTAGGCAGGTTCGCCATCTCTCCGCGCACCGGTTTCTTCTCTGTTGTATTTTTTTTTTTTTTTTTTTGGAGATCACATGCAAAGGTTGCGAGGCTTAAAACGACATTGTAGTCACACGAATTTAATTAAGCAGAGCTCGGGTAGAGGCTCACCGAGATTAATTTCCCCCTCTGGATTCACGCCAGGCACCATCGGTATCTACAAGTGTGTGTGTGTGTTTTCTGATTATCCACTGCTTGTCCTTCAAGGTATCTAAGAGCCTCTTAAAGACAGTCTGGAATGACAGTAGTACACGTGCAATTAAAAACAACAAGTAATACACAACTTCATTTATTTATTCAGAATTATAATATCCCAATCCACTTTTCAGTGAAAGTGAAAAGTATTCATGCCACATTATGAGAATTATTTGATTGCTTACTGCATAATGTGCATTTAGTTGCACCATTAAGCAAACATGGTTTAATCGAATCAAATTGAAGAAGCTCAGTTCTGTCTCAATTTCTCTCATTTCTAATCCAAATTAATCAGTTCCAGACAAACCATCTTTTGACTTAGGTAGCTTTTTTAAAAAAGATTCTGAAAAACTACTTTAAAGGGGCACTTCAGCATTTTAGTGTTACACTTCCATTACGTTTCTGGACTTGCACGAGACAAAATAAAAGAAGAATGGTCAAAATTGAAGCAACAGAGGACGAGATATTCCGATTTGTAGTTGGGGCCGAGCTCCAAAAGCACTGGATCCTACATTTCCCACAATGCAGTTTGATTAGTTGATAATCCCCAAAGATAAATCAACTAAAAAGGAGTTTTAAAGATGCATTTTATCGGTACCTGGACCCAGTTTTTCAGATTATGTTGCAAACATGTTCGTGGATATTTCTTATTATCAAACCTAATATTAAAAATCTAAGATTTTTGTGATATTTCCTCCCCTAATTTCTGGACATTTTTCTGTTAAGCTATCAAATGAAAGCATAAATGCTCATTTCAGTGTAAAATTTTGCTTCAGTCAGTTTAGTTGGGGGACAGTGGTGACCTAGTGGTTTGTGAAGCGAACTTGTAACCGGTGGGTCGCCAGTTCGAGCCCCCGGACTGGCAAGAGGCTGAGGTGGGAAAGTGAGAGAGACCGCTTGTCCCAGTCACCACCACTGTGGGCCCTTGACTGAGGCCCTTAACCCCTGACTGCTCCCCGGGTGCTGCACCACGGCAGCCCACTGCTCATAGTATGTATAGTTAAGGTTGACTTGGAATAGGATGGGTCAAATGCAGAGAAGGGATTTCCCCCACGGGATCAATAAAGGTTAGATTATTATGATTATTTAGTTTGAGATGTACGTTGTCGTTTTAGATGTTTTTGAGATATTTAGATTGAAATTAGATGTTGTTGTTTTTTTTAACCCTAACCCTAGTTGTAACCCTAAACCCCGTCTATCTTCTTTTGCTGTCTGTGGTTCACTGGAGGTATTTTTGTGCCACTGTTATTTTTAAGACAAGATATGATGAAAGTTTAATGGCTTGGAGAAACTGGGACAGCATCAGGAGGAGTAACAATAATAGGATAAATGGCAAAAAGGAAGATAAATAACAACAAAACACAAATGTCAATATTCATGGAAAATACAACAGAGAAAGACATTTACACTGTTATATGAAAATAGTAATTAAAAACTTTTGTTTTACTGCCTTACAAGTGTAAGTCATATGTGATATGAATGCGACATGTGTTCTGTGTTCATGGTCTGTGCAGGGTTGGAGCAGGTCAGTGTATTTCAGCTGGAAACCCAATCCGAGGCGACTCAGCAGGTTGTTTCAGTGCCTTGTTTCCTCAGCGGGGAGTCCATAGCACTCACTGCTGATTGGACACACAGGCTTTACAGAAGTTGCAGATTGTTGCCCATTGCTTAATTCTACAACATCTGGCCCATAATACAATCCAGTACCAACCAGACAGGGATTGCAGCACCAGTCTGGTTTGGTTTGCAATCAAGGTGAAGGTCACTGGTGTTTTCTATGCATTAGTTGGTGAATACTTAAGTAGTTTTCTTGTTTGTTTGGACTTGGAAGGACTTTAGTCATTCTAAAAACTAAGCAGATATTCTCAAGAGTCTAATGCATTCACTATTGTACATGTTTCAGGTGTTAGAGGTGTTTTAGAAGTGTACTGTGATGTGAGGTTATTCTAAGTTCTGCCAGCTCACATTAACTAAGTGTATGTAATGCAAATCATCCAACTTCAGAAGCTGTAGAGGGCTGTGCATCCATTTTGTTATTATGTTGTTGATGTTGAGACTTCGCTCTTTAAAGACTTGGCCTGAAATTAGAGAAGTCTTAAGTAGTCTGGTTGAATTCATAAACAGTGCATGCAGGCTTTGCACGGCAGATCATCTTGAAAATGCATTTAGACCTCTATACATTAAAGTGACTTGGTCAGAAAGGAAATGTTCCATTGCCATTAATAATGAACTTAAGCTACACTGAATATTAAACATATGTAAGCCTTTCACAAAGCCGATGCTACAACGTTGAGCTTCCACTGTAATCATTGGAAGCTGCTACACCAGGCATGTGAGCAGCACATAGTTGGTGCATATAAAAAGATTCTGCATTCCTAACATAAAAATACACTAGTGTACGGTTTATATATGCATGGCACTTTTACACTGAAACTGGCCATAAAGTATTGAAAACAGGAAATGACTACGTTGCACCAAACAGGGGTTCCACTTTGTAGTCTTGATCACCCTGTTGGCATTTATTTGCTAGTAGCTACCAGCTGATGGTTGCTTAATCACTATATCCATTACGTAGTCTACTGTAGTCTGTAGATGACAACTTATATTACACAAATTCTGTGTAGTGATGCAAAACTTAAAGTTTGGGTTTGAAAACTGAAGATGCAACAATCCCAAAATGAATGCCCACAACACTACAACATACATGTGTGCTCCAGCCACCTATGTAGCCACCAAAAATTACAGTTTGCTATTCTTTTCTTATTCACCCTCACCCTAACCAGTCACAGCAGATTGCCACCCTCCCTGTGCCTGGTTCTGCCGGCAGTTTCGTTTAGGTAAAGAGGAGTTTTTTCTTCCCACTGTTGCCAAGTGCTTGCTCAAAGGGAATCCAAAAGAAACTTTAGAGTTCGTTAGCTCCACGAATGACCACAATATGTTATGAATTCATTGTTACCACGGTTATAGAAGCCTTGCATGTTGGCCTATAGTCTTGATTTCCTTATGACTCAGACTTGGGTCATAAGACGTAACCTAGACTAGACCTAAACCTAACGCAATCGACCAAGGCATCAGATTTTTAGACTTAACATTCAATTTACCCTGCATATCTTATCGAGGTAATAAAATAGTACATTTTAACACATCTGTAGGTGGTCTGGCAAATCTGGTGTCATTCTTCAGAGGAGTCTTTAACGCTCTGCTATGATGTGCAAAACAACAGTCATCTGCTAGAAAGCTTCACCTCTCACTATGGTTATTACAAAACAGGTCTTGTAAGAGGGTAAGGCTTCCAAAAAGTACCTGATGGATACCTACACCAGTTTCAGTCTTTCATGTGTGGCCCTTTGAAGGCTGGATTTGTCGCTTTCCCAACAAATCCAACAGCTGCCTAATTTGCATACTGCCATCTCTTCAGAATTTGGACAGAATTTAGATAAGAAGGATTCTTATGGGGTCCTACGGAGGTTTTCACCATCTCTGTAGCGTCTCTGGAAATCTCTGTTCAGTTCCGTTCAACCTGTCAGGCCTGTCTTTGGGGAAAATAGAGACATCCAGCCAGTTTAACACACAGATCTGTCGAGGTTTTGTCACGGAAAATGCCATTCTCTGCAGGTTCTTATTTTGAAGCAAATGAAAAATCCATGCATTTTCCAAATCTGTGTTTCCATAGCAACACAGCCCTGCAACTTCTATAATTCATGTTTTCTGTTTTTTTCCATAGCGGTTGTATTATAGTGTGGCCTCGTCATTATGGGCAAACACTGCTGCACAAACCTCCGACTCTGACTTGGTGTATTTATGTGTTTAAAACAGATTAATATGTATATCTACATGTATGATGCGGTGTGTTAAATCCCAGATTTGTGTTTGTTTGGATAACTGACTGCACCCCCCTGCTGCACTGCATTACTCTGTTACATGGACTGGACTTACTTATGTTAGTTCATCTTTTAGCTAGCGTTAGCAGTGGCTGGTACTTGTAAAATAATTGTGACTGGTTGCATCCTGCTTCAGTTAGGAGATAATTTAAGAAGGTTGTGTTTATGTTAGCATTTAGCTGCTATAGTTTATCACCCAACACCTATTTTTCATGTAAATCTTGGTGCAATCAGTGCAAAAACCTTGAATACTGAACCATCTCTCCTCCTTTTCCCCTTCATACACCTATTATATGTACACAAACATACGTTTGCCCACAGCGGGAGCATAAAGCAGTACAAGTGGCTTTACCAAACCACCCGTCACCCCCCCTCCTCCAGCGAGCCATATGGCCGATCGCAGATTAAAAGCGTTTGTCGTCTGCCCCGCCCAGTGGATTACCAACCCACAGTGGGAGCACAAAGGAGGTGTATGTGTGGGATGATGGGTGGGAATAGTGGGTAAAGACGAATAGTGACTTTCTTGTTTAAACTGAAGGACTACCTGTTGAGGGTCAGGTTTGACCTCTGTCTATCTAACACACACATCCAGCCATGATCTCATCTATCGGGTGCCCTAATTGGATGAGTGTGTTGGCAGGTGACGGCTCTTCAGTGAGGAGATTTGAGGAGACGTTAACTAAATTACAGGCAGGAAAGGTTGTGAAAAGGGCTGGTAGGTGTCGGAGCAGGTTAAGGGTGTCTGCTGTGATGAGTGATGGAGACCAGCTGAACTGAGACGGTGCTTGTGTAGTTGTGATTATTTGCAAAATTGCGACCGTGCTAGCATTTAATGTGAATGCAAGAGCTACATATATGTTTTGACCACTCAGTTGTTTAATTTCACAGTGATACAAAGCACATCATGTAAACGCATCACTTGAGTAACACATCAAACACGCATGCATTGACTTAAGCTAACCAATTACGATTATTAAAGTTGTAATAAGGCATAAAAGGGACGCAGAACTCTTCAAATCACGTGTTTTTTTTTGTTTTGTTCATTGGATTGTTTTTGTCACTTTTTAACCATCTTAAACTGATCAACCCAGTATTATATAGTGATTTAACATTTCTTTTGTGTGCAGTTTGTTGTAGTCCTGCACGATATTTGAAAAAACAGACATTGTAATGTGTTGTTTTTCTGCAATATCTCCCACAATATGAAAAAATACACGAATTGTCTCCACATGACTTGAATAACTGTCAGGGTGGTTTTGTATCAGAGTGCATCTGCATATAAAATTTTAAAAAGTAAATGTTTTGGTTGCTCCTTATCATTTGGAACCTTTCCTATTTGGTGTAAAAGAAGCAGAAATGTCCAAAATAGTGCTTTGCTTTGGATGGCGTTCAGAATTGGCTTTGCCACTTGTCACACTGAGCTTTGTGATGCTAATTTAAAGGGTCAAACAAATTAGTGGTGTTGCATTGGCAACAATACAAGACACTGCTGACAGTATACCTATTTTTGGCCAATGTCATTCTTTCCGTAGCTGAAATGATTCCATACAACTGACAAGAGCTGAGTGATCACAGTTCTTTTGCTCAGTATTGAGATTCTGATTATTTACCACAATCCAATATATTTGTATTGCACTTTAACATTTAAATAAACAGAGTACTGCTTTGTTCTTCTCCATCTCCTAGAGGCAAAATATCAATAAAGTTGTACCCAAAACAGATCACCAGAAATTACTGATGTTCCCTAAACGCCACACATGCAGCCTCTTGTAACTAGCTTGGCAGCGTACACAGAGAAGCCTCTAGTCTCCCCACTAAGTTACAGCACCTCAGACAGGTGTGTGATGAAAAATGACTTTGAAAAGTTTAAATAAAACATGATTTTATCCTCATGGACTGTTTTTTTATATGTCAATATCGCAGTTGGTCATGTTGATTTAATTGTGGTTAATTGTGTCAGCATTAAACTGACATTGCATTTCTTTATGGCAACCAAAACTTCCTTTTCAGTGTTTCTTTTGTTCTGCATATGTGAAGCCTGCATGTCAACAAACTCTGTGTCTTGAAAATAAAGTTTAAAAAATCCTTATATGGAAGTAACCTTAAGTTGGACTAAACTGTTTTATCAGACACACTTCTTTATGTATCAAGCAGGAAAAAAAGTTGTAGCATGATGTATTTGAGTTTATTTGCCATACTTACTCATTGCCTGCAACATGACTTAAGCGTATGTGCACTTTGCATTGTTGATGTGAAACAATATATTTTGCAGTTCTAGCTTGTAGGCTTTTGGGCATTCGCCAGGGGAAAAGAAGTTGTGGCATATAACCAGATTTATGCTGTCTTGTTTTATAATGGCAGTTTCATTCCACTACCCGAGATTTAATTAGGGGCCCTGTGCAGCTCATGTCTACCTCTACTGCAGCTATCAAACAGAGGATAGACATGCAACAAAATAAAAGACTTCAAAAGTCAGTTTGAAGAAGATTTCAATCTCTATTTTAGCTGTATGGTTGAGTTTTTTCACCAATATATGTTACCTCGTTAAGCTTAGCAGTGACTCTGTGACTTGTTTGTACATATGTACTGTATGTGACACTGCCTTCCAACATGACCACCTGCCTTCGCCCTACTGCAGTTCACAAGGCCTGATATTTTCATAACAGAAGCAGGTCATTCATCTCACTTTACATCTGCAGCCCCAACATCTTACACCGCTTTACTTCTAGAGGTTATATACAGCCTCACCTGACAAGCCTGGGTCATGTGTTTGTAACTTATACCCCGAGAGGTTTGCTGGAAATGATCAAAATTGTCTTTGAGCTGCTCAGGTTCCAGTGCTTTAAAGATCAGACTGACCTGTTTGTAGGACATACTGTAGGTTAGAACTCATTCAGCGGATGTTGTTTTTGTTATTTATCCCATTTTGTTGCAGTTTATCTAATTATGTGAAGTGACTAATGATGTAACCTTAATTTAAATTTTATTTAATCACAGTGTAATTTGGAATTATTCATTTAACAGTAAGACGAGCTTCCATAGCCATGAGGTTCGTAGTAATGCCACCTGTTTTCCCTAAAAATCTAAATGTTGGTTGACTTTTTATATGCCGCTCCACAGAGTCCTAAATTTAGTCTACTAAATCTACTCCTTATTTTATTCAACCTCTGCTAAGGACTAGGGTCCAGCTGCGTTTAATTTATCTTAATCCTTCTGTGAATATTCTTTAGGATCCACTGTCTTTACGATTTAACTTCCAATATTAGGCAAAATTATAAAGAAATTACCATTTATTGACTTGAAGTATATACATTCAAATATTTAGTAGATTATAATACTCATGTTTTATAATATTTACCACACTTGCTGTTTAGCTAAATTGGTAAAGATTCCTGAGGCATCAGGGAGATAAAAGTTTTGCTTGGCAAGCTTTTCACCAAACACAGTATAAACTTTTATGCAGATGACTAACTACTGTTCATTTGCATGCACCCAATGATCACCAACATCCACAACAGACACAGCTATGTGGAATTAAATTAAGATGTAACTTTAACCTCATTTAGAAAACAAGGCTTCATCTGAGGGGAAAGGCTTGAGTCCAGTTGTACCAACAGTTAGAGCATCTTTTGCTCCGTATGATGTAAAAACTTAGTAAGTAGATGTGTGCTTGTACAAATGTTCATAATAAATTGGGTACATTTCCAGTCATTTTGAAGAGCTGATCTGGGTTGAGATTTTTGCTGGCTAGAAACGTTTCCAATCATAAATCATAAGCTTTGTATTACTCAGAGGCAGTTTGTGCGTTTGTTGAGACTCTCTTCAGTTTCCCTCGTTAAAAATCATGTGCTTGCTTACTCTTCATATTTATTCATTCATAGAAAACTCCAAAGCTGCTTTCTCATGTGGCTTCTCTGACTCTTGACAAAGAGTAGTCTTTCTCCCTACGCTAACATATTCAGTGAATGAGAATTGTTTGGGTGATATTTGCAACAGAGAGATTATTGTGTGACCTAGAAGACTACAAGGAGAATGGGGACATTTACCTCCCTGATGTAACAAAACAAGGACACACACATGGTGGGAATACAAATATACTACTGACTGTGGGTAAGACAGACACCAACATGTCTGGAACCTAGTGTCTAAAGGTTCTCTAAGCTTTTTTTTAGGGTGGCCCGCACCTTTGTGTGTTCTCCACCCGCAAAGACTGCCCTTGTAGAACCTTTAGACACCAGGTTCTGGACATGCTGGCGTCTGTCTTACCCACCATCAGATGTATATTTGTATTCCCACCATGTCCATGTGTGTAAATAAGGCACCAACATGTAGGGAACCTGGTGTCTAAAGTTTCTCTAGGCTGTTTTAGGGTGGCCTGAACCTTGTAGAACCTCTTCTTTGCTGTTTTGGGGGGAAATAAAAGTACCTACTTGCACTGTGGTACTTTTGAAACTTAGAAAAGACAAGAAGCACCATTTTTCTGCCTTTGTGATGTCCTCGTCAAGTAGCCGTTCCTCTCTAGCATTGTTATCAACAACATAAAATATTTCCATATAGGCTAACATGTTGATTCCTCCATTGTTCTATACTAGATTCAACTACTATTTGTTATTGTTCGAGGCAGTTTGCAGCCAAAGTTGTTGGGTCCTTCACCACAACTGAAACCGAACGAACTGCAAGGGCCTATTATGGTGCCCTTCCTGTAAATGCCACCTTTCACCTGCCACAAGCTCCCGCAGTAGTAAGCCGCCATATTAGACTTCACACTATTAATCCTGTGCTGCCAGTCAATTGCCATGAAAAGGTCTGCGTGGTTTTAATTTGCATCCAGTCCAGCAGAATCAATACAGCCCTGCTCTGGGCTACAGTCTGACACAGATCTGCATTAGCAAAACACCGTGTCTGCTTCCATTAAACAGTCCTTGACATAAGGGGTGTTGATCACAATGCCAAAGAAAAGTGACCGAGGGGAGTGGACCAGTGGGACGAACCAGTCACCAGTAGGGGTCGACTCATATGATAACCACCTGTACTTATGTAGATTTAGTGGGTCTATAGCCGTATGTGTGGTGACAATATCCAAGAAAAAAACTTGTATTTCAAGTGACTTTTCCTGAACAGTGTCCTTTGGAGAAGCACTTTAGCAGATGTTCAGCAGTAAAAGGAAGGGCTTCGTTTTCAAAAAGGGGTGAAGGCATTTAGGTAAAGGTCGCATGGAGGCAGGTTGCACTGGTTGTATATGTAATCTTAAAGGAGCCATATAAGGGAATACATGTTGACAGTATTCTTTATTATTTTAGTGTATAATCATTCTGGTTATGCAGCTAAAATTAAAACTACTTGGACTCCTTTACGCTGGATTTAGACGTCAGGATCAGCCTGATATTTGATATACCTGAAAGATGTAAATGGGGTACAAAAATGAATGATCTATGTATCATAGACACTGATTAATAAGAACACAAAGCTCGTTTTTGCATAAAAGAAGTATAATACACACCACTTCCAACCCCATTGTTTGATTGCATCCTTGTTTTCAGAAGTTGTGAAGGGTTTTTATTGATGTTTTCAGTTTCAGGGACAGTTAAAGTGTCATTTGCAAAGTTTACGGGACTGTTTTTGGAGCAAATGTGCTTAATTTGACAAACATTGCACATCAGCAGAAATTGCTGGCTCATATTGGCCTCCTATTAGTCCATGCTTGGTGTGTCTGTGGTGCCTCCTCCCCCTTCCTGGTTTGGCATGCCGCCCTAATGCGACCACCCTCTCACTCCGCTCACTGTACATGCATAGCTGGGCTGGTGGGTGTAAAAATAGCTGGGTTGGGAGGTGGTGGTGGGGAGGAGGGGGAGGTTGTTAGTCAATGGCCAAAGAGTTGGAATTGAGAAGAGCAAGCGAAAGCTGTGCCGAGTCCAAAGGGAAGTAAAGTTTGGCTGTCGGGGTTTCTTCCCCTGGATGGTAGCCTGTAAGGTTTTTGGGGGAGGGTAGGGGGAAGCAGGGACAGTGAGTAGATTAACAAAGTGATTAAATGCACCCACTTAGATTCCTTTACGTGCTGATGGGATAGACTTGTATACCTTCCAACATGGGCAACGCAGCCATGTGTAAGGTGTGCGGCTCGGACAAGGGCCTCAGGACTACCGGGAGTCAGTCAAACCTGGACCAGAATGCTTTTCCAGACTTCTACTGCGTGGAGCATTTTCCTGTGCAGCCTCCACTGATGCTGGTAAGATCTTCCACTGGCAGGTGGCAGGGTGACAACTGGACGCTCCTGAGCTGCTGCTTTTGGGATATTTTCGTTCAAGGTTGTGAATAATGTTTTTTGAAGGTGGTGTCAGCTCAGAGCTTTTACATGTTGAGTTATTTTTATTTTGGTAAACGTCTTGATGAAAGGATTGTTTGTAACCGGCCCCGATGAGCTTCTCAACCTGCAAGCATTCTCTAGTTTTTACATTAATACTGTTGCCTTTGCATCCATATTGATTTGCACCTTGCAATAGGTGTTAATAGATATAAACAAATCAACCAGGTCAGGGTTTGGGCTTTTTTAGAAGTGTGTGTGAGATGGGGTGGGGTGTTGTTCCCTCCTCTCTCTCCCTTTAAAGGCCAGTGTGACATTTTTGTTCCTAAAGTGTCCCTGCACAGCAGCGTGAGGACTCGTGTGGCTAATGTGAAAAGCAATGTAATGACTTTAGCAGCATGCCGCTGCTGCAGGGAATATGAGGGAAAAAATATCACTCGTGTAGTTTGGAGCGCCGTCTTAACGCATGGCTTTTCCTGGAGCAACACTTAAAAATATATGTCAGTAGGGTAACTGTGCTGTTGGTGTCTAGATTAGGTTTCTTGTTGGAGGTGACAATTTGTAGTTCTCTACCTGCTGTAAGTGCATCTCTTAGTGTTTGGCACTTGTTATTGCATGGTGTTTCTTGAATTTCTTTCTCACATTTGAAATTTTCTTGCTATTTACTTTGCCTTAGGAAAAAATGTGGAACCTTATAGCCTCCCAACATTTACTGTAATTTACTTTTTACATGTAGATATTTACATAGTCGGCAGTATTTACCCAATTTGACAGAACCTTATTGGTTGCTTTGCATGTTTTAGCTCAAGTACCACCTAACCTACTTCAGTGTCCACCATTTTTGTAGTTTTCTAGTGATTTGACCCCTGGCAGTCAGCTTTTAAACACAAGTTCATTTATTTCATCACCATTTTGTCACCTTTACCTTTTGCCAAAATGCTGACTGTTCTGTAAAGTCATTAATGCAGCTGCTCTCCAGTGCTTGA
>OMNN01029019.1:0-14520 GCA_900302755.1 Chromis chromis
TAACATTATGACCACCTGCCTAATATTGTGTTGGTCCCCCTTATGTGGTCAAAAATGCTCTGAACCATTGGGCATGGACAAGAGGACCTCTCAGGGTGTCCTATGGGGTCTGGCACCAGGACGTTGGCAGTGGATCCTTTGGGTACTCTGGCTTGTGCAGTGGGGCCTCTGTCAATCAAACTTGTTCCACTGCATCCTGTTGATACTTGATCAGAATGGGGTCTAGGAAGTTTGGAGGTCAAATCAAGATCTTGGGCGATTGTCATGTTCCTCAAGATGTTCCTGATTGTTTGATGTGTTTGCCATGTGGTGGGGTACATTTTCCTGTGGGAGTAGGCCAGTGACATTTGGGATTTCCATTTGCATGAGGAAGTGTTTACACCACAGAGTATCAATATGATCAGTGTTATTCACTTCACCTGTCACTGGTCATAATGTTGTGGCTGATCGGTGTATATATAAATAAAATAAAATAAATACAAAATGCACATTTATTGTGGTTGTTGTGGTTTTTGTTGGCTAAAGCAAAGCCATGCATTTCATTCACAACAGGAAGATACCAGTTGATCATTTAACTTGATATTAATGGGAGTGGATCCTGGTGTGTGTCCAGCTTATAAAAAAAACAGATTCATGTTTGACTAGTTAAAGGTAAAATTCCACTCACTATGTCTTTTTCAGTTGTGAGAGATGGCACGTCAAGCCAGTGTGAAGTCCCAAGAGACCCCCGCTTTCCAGAGTGTCCTGGAAAAGTAGACGTGAGTATTAATGTGTTGTTTTTATTTTAAATATGATGGTACAGCCAGTGTCCCCAATCTGTCTTTGTTAATAGGAGTGTCACAACATGAATAAAGATACATTTTAAGATCGTTTGAAACATGCGTTTGGCATTTTATCTGCCCTACTTCCAGTATTTCTTTTGATCAGTAGATTAAAGGATCTACTTTAGCTCAAAAGTCTTTAACTTTTGGCACAATTCAGTAAAACCAAACCATGCCAAGATTGAGGTAATTACAGTATATACAAATTTTCTTTAGAAGCATGAAAATAGTTATAGATAATTAATATTCAATATTAGTTCTTCTTTTTTTTAGATCATATTGTCTCCTCACATCCTAATAGTAAAACCTCTGAGACTAGGAACCACTGTGATTGAGAGAATCTGACAATTGCAACTAACAATTTTCTCTCTTTTTTTTTGTATGTTGGTATGATTTTGTTCGTATTATATTTGTTAATTTAACTTATTTGTTCTGTGTTTGTCGTCCAGTGGATGCGCGCTAGGTGGACGTCAGACCCTTGCTATGCCTTCTATGGTGTCGATGGCTCAGACTGCTCCTTCCTCATCTACCTGAGCGAGGTCGAGTGGTTCTGCCCCCCGCTGGTCTGGAGGAACCACAGCAGCCCCCCGACCCAGCATACACAGCAAGTGAAGCCCCCCAAAAGACAAGTAAGAGCAGTACTAACAAACACGTGGCAAAAATCAACAGCAAGAAAATAAAATGGCACTATTGTCATGTCAGACACACTTACAGTTCTATTTAGAAACACATTTTGAAGGCTGTCGATTGACAGAGATGTTTAACAGCAACTAACAAAAACTGCTACTGTTTCACATTGTAGCGTATCTACAATTTAAGATCGAAATTGCACTCATTTATCAGGGCACCATTTAGATCTTTTAATTTATTAGAGCTTTATCAGGAATAATTTAGATTGAATATTCATATTTTTTCAAATGTAATTATATTGATCAGTCTTACAATCAGAAGTCATGAATTTTGATTTCATTGACCTTTAGTTTCCAAACAAAGATATACACTGTAGCACCAATGATAATTATACATACCAAATGCATTCAATATTACTACAAACAAACAATAAGAAAACAATATGGTGCAACAACACAACGATGAGTAAATGAATGAATAAAGGTAAGCAAACTAAATAGATGATTGTAATCATCACTGGAAATGCAGAAATATAAATACTAAGAGTCAAAGGTAATAGTTGCAAAAAAGATGAGGAGAAAAAAATGGAGAAAGAAGAATAAACCCAAAAGTTAATGTGCTGGGTCACAAATATACATACAGCAACTTGAATGATCAGTTTTGGTGATGCAGAAAGCTGTGTGAATTGCATTTTCTTAGTGTCATGGCCTCTTAACTTCTTTTGAGTGATTATGAATGACTATACTGCCAGACTGTATCACTTCCATGATCAGAAAGAAAACACAAGCTGTCAACTGCTGCTGAGAGACAGTTGGTCAGAATAATTAAGAGTCGACCAAGAATCACTAAAAAGCAGGTCTACAATGAATTAGAAGTTGCTGGAACACTGGTGTCAGTGTCTACAATAAAGCAGATATTACATCATAATGGGCTGAAAGGCTTTCATGCAAGAAGGGAACTCTTCCTCTAGAAGCACCACCTTAAGGCTTGACTGAAGTTTGCTGCTGATCACACTGACAAAGAAAAGACCTCCTGGGGGAAAGTTCTATGGTCAGATGAAACAAAAATTGAGCTATTTGGACATAAAGACTAGAAATATGTTTGATGGGGAGAATGTGAGGCCATTAACCCCCAAAACACCAAACCTACTGTCAAGCATGGTGGCGGCAGTATTATACTCTTGGGCTGTTTTGGTGCCAGTGGAACACAAAGAAATTGTAACAATAAATCTATGAAAAAAACTAACATGCATGATTGTTTTTGTGACAACAGCATATGTGTTTCAATGATTCTCTCATTGAAAATTAAGAGACACTGGAAACAATTAACTATAGGTAGGAAATATTTGTTATATATAATGATATGTTTATTTCATTAAATTCAAAGTTAATGGTTTAAAAATACTGACGTCACTAGGATGTTTGTTAGTCTGCTCATTTCAACAAAGCAGAGATACTAATGAATCAGGGAAACAGTTCTTTTGGAAATTAGTAAAATACTGTGAGGCTAGAAATGAGGGCCAAAAAATGCAGATGAATGCAATGATAATTAGGAGTTGCCTTTGCAGCATATTACTCTGTTTACATATTTTTCATTTAGCTGTCATGTTTTCAAGGGACAAAGCAAAGCTGCTGTTGCAGTTTGACCACCCAAGATAATTTGTGGAAGCCATGTTGACTGTGGACTTTTTTCTGTGCCTTCAGTGTGAGAACATGCATCAAAGAAAATTCATGATTTTTTTTTTATGACACAAGTAATACATGTTACCAACATGTAGATGCTCGCTTGTTGTAAGATCTTTATTGTTATGCTTTTCTGCACTGTTGGCACCTAAACAGACATCTGTTCAGCAGATGGTGTCTTTAAATGTTAATTACTTACCACAGTATTAAACGTTTTCAGATAAATGATCAATCAAATCTTCAGTCCTGTAAAGGATAGGGAGCAGAGTCAAGAGAGGAGAGAAGAGAGTGTCAGAGAGGGAACACTTTAGACAAGCAATATAGCTTTTAGTTGGCTGCCGGAGCTGCAAAATAGGACCCACTTGTATTATAATTGCAGCCTTTTCAAAACAAAAATACCATCAAAAATAATTCTCTCACTCTGTCGTTCATCACAAATGGTTGCCTTTGTGTTATAGGTTTAGGCCGCCTTTAATAACAGCAGTGACAGAAAATTAAAAACCGAGCGTGGTTAATAGAGGTCGTCGAATTGTCAGTCACATGTCCAGAGTAGCACTCAAAAGAGAGAGAATAAGAATCCTTTTCCTCAGAAGATGCTGTTGAGTAATTGGAGTGTGAGCAGTCTGCCCCCATTACTACATAATTGTTAACCTTCATATGACCCTGTTCGATCCCTATTAATTAAAACAGGCCTAATCCTCCTCATCATTATCCTCTAGCCTCTGTTTTTCTCCACATTGACTTTGAGGTCATGGAGCAGTCCAGAACCATCCCTCCACACAAATTAATACACACTGACAAAGTGTGAGCCATTTTCAGGGTCATGCAATACATCCATCTCTTTGCTGACCTTAAGAAAGGCAAAATTCTTCATGCATAATTTTATAGCTACTAATATCGACTGTTTTTTGATCGCAGGCCACTTGCTTGGCCTGTATTTTGATATTAATTAATAACCACTTTCCTCACAATACCGCTGAATGTGCCCTTTGGGGCAAACCTGTGCAGTGATAATAAGGTGATATGGATTTAGATGTTTAAAATATGGAAAAAGGAAGGTCTTAACTTCACACATGAATTGAATATAGAGATACTTTTTCCATTTCCATTGGGTTGGTCAGTCTTTTAGAGTGTTTTTTCGGGGGGGCACATAAGGTAATCATGAATGTTTAAAGCAGTTTAAAAACTAATATATCTGTGTGTATATGGTTCAACCTTGTTTTTTCTATTAATAACTGTAGGAGCATTAAAACCTTCAGAATGTAAAGCAGAACATCAGTGTAGCTGAAGACTCTCCAAGTCCATCTTTGTGAAACAAATAACTGAACTGCTGATTACAGTCTACCCATATGTTTCACACAAATAGGGCTGAGCCATGGTTGTTCTCAGAGAAGAAAACGTTGTTAGTGTTTAAACTAACTGCCTTTAATTGCCTCTATGCTGCTGATGTGGTTTGTTCTTCTACCAATGTGCATTTGCAGAGAATACAAATTATTATGATATACAAGAAATAAATGTACCTTCATGGGTTATAATAACTACTATTCTCATGTTAAGTGCTGGAAAATGCAAACCTCTAAGTGACTGTCTGGTTTCCACTTTCTGCTAAATCCCCACCTTCTTACACTTTCGCTTCGCTTCTTATCATCTTTCATTTCACTTTCTGTCCATCACCCTCCCAGGCTGCCTTCCGCACAGACCTGTCTGTACTGCTGGACCAGGTCGGGGCTGGAAAAGAGTCCCTCAGCTTCATGAAGCGCCGAATCCGCCGCCTCACACAACAGTGGGCAACAGCCGCCAACCGTCTGGATGCGAAACTGGAGCATCGATGGAGGGACCAGAAGAAGGTAAGCGAAGGAGGGGGGGGGATGAAGACGAAAGGGTGATGGATGAGGGACGGCATTGGGCAAGAATGGAGCAAGAGTGAAGTCTTCCTTTGATTGAAGTACTGCAATCACAATTTTTTACCATCGTCAATACACACTAGTACAATACAGTTTGAACTGTACACCATGAAAGCACACACGCTGCCTCTTCCTCTACCTGATAAAACCATCTTGAGTATATTTGAAAGAGTTAAAATGAGTCGGGAAGTATTTCTGTAGTAGGAAGGCATAAAACTGCTTTTTTCAGACGTTTCTTGAAGGCTCTCTATTTGAATGATAATAGCTGTTGAGAAAAAGCATAGAGGAGGTAATGATAGGTTGTCGTCCATCAGTGCAGTCTGTACTTCTCTTCTGTAATCGGCGTATAAATGTCTTTATGTATCTGCACAAAAATAGCTCTCAAAAAACATGCATTACTGCAAAATATATTTTTCTGGCAGCATCGTACTGTAAAACCGGCTGCATTGAAGGTGTGCTGAATGGACCTCCTGCTGGTAGCCATTTGCGTCAAAGGTGTGAGAAAAAGACAGAGATGCAGGGATAAATGAGAGAGAAGAATCGAAAGTGAGTAGGAAGGTAAGGAATGATGTTGAAGAAAGACTGGGATTATAAGGAGATGTCAAGCATGTTCTAAGCTGAGAGGGGAAGGACAAGAGAGGGATGGATGTTATAGTAGAGTATGGATTAGGAAAGGACTGATGGAGAGAAAGAGTGGAGTAAGGCACCACTGAGATGAGCAACACAGTGGGAATGGGAAACTTAGGTGCAACTGCATGTTGAGTGTTTCATTAAAAATTGGTTAAGAATTCACAACTGATTTAAAAGCTTGCTTTTCCAAATGTCAGCGAAAGCACCGTGCGATTAAAACGTCAAGAGTCTTAGACAGACTTTGCAGCATGTTACCTTTTACAAGCTACATCTTAAATCACTTGCTTATTGCATCTCTCACCCTGCTCTGCTCATAATCGTTTTGTTAAGAAAATAACGATAAATGGACGAGTTAATACGAGAAGACACATGAAGCATACAATCTGCCTCTTCTTTTCCAAAATGTTTTTTTTTTCTCTGCCCTCATCTCTTTCTAAAATAAGTTAACAAGGGTGAAAATAGTCCTCTGTCATTGTGATTGATGTTCTCCTTTCTTGTGCTGCTCTGAGGGGATTTGTTATCCTCTATCACGGCTTCGTGGCTGCTTGAACTGCCTATACGCCTTACAAAGTGCTGCTGCTGCTATCGCAACAGCAGATGTCCTGGTGTTTGTAAGAGTTAGCCTTGGCTGTCGAAAGCTGTTTATCACAATAATTAGAGACGGAAGTAAGAAATGTGTGCGTCTGTGTGCTCGCTGTCAGTCTGTGTGGGTCTGCGCGTATGCTTGACTGCTAATTGGATATCATGGCAATAAAAGCCAATGCCAGAATCCCATACATTTTATTTAAAAACTAAATCTCAGCCTGTGCCAGGCAAATTTACTATTTTTGACGGTTAAACCACCTCCCTCACAGGAAAATTCAGTTTCATTTAAACGCTGAAATAAATTCTCATCACTTTAGCACTGAGAAGGGAGCACCGTTTGATTTTAATTTACTCTGACCTCGAAAAAGAATTATTGTCCAATGTGAATCAGCCACAACCCTGCACTTTCCTACCCTTTGTCTTTGACACGATCCCTTCTTCCAGTGACAGCTTTAGCATTCTGCTGGAGTGTGCAGTCTTTGCTATTCCAATGGGGTCGCGTCAATTCAGTTCTGTTTCCTTGTTTGGCTTTCTCTTTGATTGTAAGCAGAGTGGATGTTTACTCAGAAAAAGAATAAATTAGTGGAGCAGCGAGTATGCAGGCAGAAGAGATCAAGAGGAAGAGGAAAATGAGAAGCAAAGCAATATGATCCTTTTTAACTGTCGGTGGCAGACACAAGGACAGGAAATGGCGAAGTGTGAGTGTGTATCAGAGCGACTGTGGACACTTGAAATGCAATTCTGAAGGGTTTTACCTTAAAGTCACAGCTGAAGAGATTTTCTGCAGTCAAGTATATTTGCAAGTGAGTGATCTTTTGAGTGAGTGAGTGAGTGAAGTAGAAGGGGGCCTTAAATATTCTGAATTCGGAATCTTTTGTATTTTTGTGACTAATCTCCCAATTTCCTTGTGAGTTTCAGAGAACAAACAGTCAACCTTTTGCTGTCAAAGCAGTAATACATTTAGGAGAATATTTTTTCCAGTGCCAAACTTAATCAAAAGCCAGGGTCAACCTATTCAGCCATTATTATGAAGCATAACTTTTTTCTTTTTTTTTTGCTGTAGCAAAATGCTGTTCTGCTTTTTAGCCATCAAAGGACACATAGTCAGCTGAACTGTGGAATAATGAACAGGTTTTTTAAGAGACGATAGTACGCATTCAAAGACACCGACCTCATCCTATTAACCTGCTGCCGTGCATTCACTGCCTGTCTGGTGTTCGTTTTAACATCTCAGCCGGTGACTTTGTGTGCATCTGGGCAAACGTTGAGCACGCACATTTAGTGAGTTTGTCAGCATATGCCGAACTGTTAATTCCTGTTTCTCCCTGCGTCTGCCCTCTTGAGGGTTAATTGACCTATGACTGATGAAGTGCAGACTGTGGAGTGGAGGAGACTAACGGGATAGGTGAAGTGAGGAGTAAGAAAAAGGAAGAGCAAGGAGGAAAGGGGAGGAAGCAGGTTGTAGGAGTGTGACAAGGGGATTGGGGGGTGGGGGGGGACGTGATCAGAAATAAAAAGGGGAAAAGTAGTCTGTAGAGCCATAAAAGAGGGATTAGACAGAAGGTGAAATTAAGGGTAGAGTAGGGATGGTTGTCAGTGCCAGCTTGTGTTGCCACCCGTGGCCTTCCATCGGACAGCTGCGACCTTCTTAAGGGCCATGATGCATGAGCGAACAGGGTCTCACACACACACACACTGAGACACACGTACATTAATGTGAAGTCCTGCGTTAACAGATGCTGAGATAAGAATTAGCATTCTTCTGTTGTTAGCCTGTTAGTGATGAGTGGAGCAGAGCAGAGCATTGGAGTGGTACCACATACTTGAGAGGCCACTTCTACCCTCCTGCTCTCCTACGTACACGTCAAGGACTTCCCAAGGATATTACTGAGACACACACTCACATCACTGAAACAGTCCTAACATCAGCACATGAAAGCTCAACCTTGTTATGTAATCACACGGCATCTAGAACAGGGAAGATGTTGTGAAAGTACCTTGATTCGTGGCGCACAAGTTTAATGAGATGAACACAAGTACGAGCAGACGGGGTGTTGTGAAGGTGAGCAAGTGATTGTGCCTCTTTTTCCGTCTCAGTGGGTTTGGCGAGGCTTTATGTTCAATCCTCGTGGGATGTTAACGGTAGAAAGTAGCTTTAGATCTTTCTGAGGATCCCCCGAGCTCACGGCGAGCGTTTACACTGAGCACACACACGCAGGATTCTGACTGAGTTCATTGATGTATGTCAACGTGAAACAAATACACACAAACAAACCAAAGCAAACAACATTTGAAATCCATCGGCACACTCACACACACACCATCTGGGAGGACCATAAGTCCACTGTATAAAGAGCTCCACTCTCTCGTGTGTGATTTGATTCCAGAGGGAGGCAGCTGGCCGTGACACAGGAGTTTATGAGGAAGTAAAGCTTTACCTTCAGAATCACTCCGTCTGTTGCTGACTTCCCACTGTGGGCCTTGTGTTGCCTCTTCATCTTCATTTTCAAGGGAGCGCATGAGCAGATATGCAAGATTGTCCTTTCGGTGAGAGTGTGTTCGGTTTCTCTCTTGTCTCCGTTCAAACTATTGATTCCATCTCTGTGATATGAACGTTACTCTTCCAGTGTTGCTCTGATATTTTTCATTGTATTTCCCTTTAACTCTGTTCTCATACAGAAGGAATCAACATTAATGGATGGAGGTAAATGCTGTCTCTTAGAGAGAAAGCAAACTCCCTCCTCAACAGACTCGATAATGAGCAAGTTGCCAGGTTCTACAAAGCACCCTTTTTCTCTTCCTATTAACTTTGCATTTGTGTGTGAATGCCAGTTCACAAAATAAAAAAAATCCAGTCCACAGTTATTCAGCTCTGTGGCCACTGTGTGATATTCCTCATATTTATTTAACAGTTTTGCTGTACTGCCAGTATCTGAAATTGGGCTCCCTCTGTCTCCATTTTTTTGCATGGTTGCCAGTGTTTGTGTGATACGCCCTATAACCACCACCACCACCACCACGACCACCTCCAAGCCAAGACAGTGAACAGTATTGGTGCCATGTATTCTCACTCTTGCCATCTGCCACCCAAACTGTAATTAAATTTCACTTATCTTTTTTTATGAAGCAGAAGTTAATAGAGCAGGTTTATTAAATCAGGGGATTTTTTACGCCAGCTGGAGTCTCACTGGAGCTTGACTCTGCTGCATATACATCATTGTTCAGTGTTTTAAGCACATTTTGTACATGCGAGGGCATCTGTAAAATTACTTTAGTAGCTGTACTGGATGTATTCAGTTTTAATACACAACCATATATTACATGACTGCTATGATAATAGTTAATGAAATGCCAAAGTGACAAGTATGAGAAAATGGCTCATCTGAATGTACAACTCCCCTCATATTTAATTGATATATAGAAGCATTTAGTAGCTAAAGAGCCAAATATGCCCCTTATTAGGTGGTGGAGACTCAAACCAGAGCTAAAAGAGTATAAATATGACTTCAATTCATTCAGTGGACACAGACATGACTCCAAATGAAAGCTAATTTTGCTACTTCAATGCTGGATGTGTAAATAAGCAAATGTTTCCTATATGAACTTAAAATATGACAACATGTCAATGTTGTGTTCAACTTTTTCCTACTCCCCCCAAGTGATTAACAAAAGTGATATTGATACAGTTATTGCTGCTTAAAATCAATGATCCTATACAGACTTATTGCTGTTTGTCATTCAGGCACAGTCTTTTATACGGTGTATCACATGTAGAAGTTGTGTCTGCATATATTTGTTGTGTTCAGGTGCCTGTTTTGGCTCCTCTTACTTCAACATTAGTACACTGTGGAATAATTAAGAGGGGAAGAACGAAATAATAGAATACACTGTAGCACGCTTCTAAAGAGCTCTTGGAAGCTTTTAATTATTACCTCCAAAGTTAAGAGTTGTGAAAGTGCAGACACAGGACACACTCATGCACTCACATATAAGTGGAGAGAGAGGCGTATATAATGAAAGAAAGAGAGAGACGGTAAGCAATCGCCATGAAAACTTTCTGGCAAACTCTTCACAGTTGGCCTTAAGCTCATTATGTATGTTGCATGGTCAAAGTTGTGGGCTCCATTTGCCAGCAAAAGCAGCTGGAGGTGTTCATGCTGCGTTAGTTAATCAGGATTACTCAGCAGAGCAACGTTTGGACATGACTGTGTCTAATCCGCTGTGAAAAGTAACGTGTTGCTCATTACTCGGTGGGTTGCACTAATTATGCATTAGCTAGGTGGACATGCATGACAGGATTGTAGCCTGTATGTGCGAAGTTGTATAACAATGTCACATTTAAACTGTGACAATTCCTTCACATGTCTTGTATTTTGAAACAAAGGAGATTTTCCCTTGGGATTGGTAGGAATTTGCTACAGCGGTTATCTGTATAGGCATACGTTGCATATAGAATAAGTTGTGCAATAAAGTACATAATGCTGGAGTTTTGCCTGTGCATGCTATTACATTGGAGCCAAAGGAGATAATTCATAGGGGATTTCAAAGAATTACTTTTCAGTTGCCATAATTTCCTTTTCGAAGAGTCTGAAATTCTAATGATTCTAATCCTCAAAGTCATTAAAACGGTTTGCACAGCAGAAGCTTAACTTTCAAAGAGCTTAACTTTAGTCAATATGCACAAATATAGAAATAATATATTGAAATCAGGTTAAATTTAATGTACTTTATCTTAAACATGATACACTTTGTGTGTATATTAATTAGACTCCCATCAATATACATGTTGGCTGTAAAGTTTGTTATTTTAATCTCTATGGTACATATGTTTTAAGTCTCATACAGCACACAGCACCATAAGGGAAGCATCTGATCTGCCCCAGATTCATTCAGCAGCATGAGACAATGAACCCAAACGCACAGCCAGTCGATCTTCAGCAACGAAAAGAACATGGTGTCCTGTAACAGATGTTCCCTGCTCTCACAGAGCCCTGATCTCAACACCATGGAGTCAAACTAGGTTTATATGAAGAGACAGAAGGCAAAAGGAGACATCCTGAGTCCACAGAAAAACCTTGAAAAACTGTACCGAGGAGAATTACTGTTATTTTAAAAGAAACGGGTGATCACACCAATATTGTTTGATCTGGGGTTTTTTTTTCAGTTTACTGTAATTTGTATTCAGGTGATTTACATACAAAAACTATTCATGGCAGTGTTTGGTTGCATCCTTTGCACAGGACTGGATGCTATTGTACATGCAGAAGAATGCATAGTTTCAGGTTTATTATTGTAAACCACAGGGGAACTGAGTTATTACTATAGCCTAAACAGGCTTTGTGAATCTGATAACTATGAGTTCAGATCTAATAATGCATATTTATACACATGAAATGTAAATTGCAGTTAAAGAAAAAGCAAAAGAGACCTTAAAAACTGTAGGTTTGTGTGATGTATTATTAGTATTAACATCACAATTTTAGATGCCTTGACTTTTGTAAGCTGTTTGTCTTAACTTCTAATGTTGTTCCAATCTCAGTATCCACTTTGAATAGAGTAGCCTGTTACCAAAAACTTGTAATAAACCTGATTTTTTTTTTTTTTTTGCATTCCATGACTTTCTGCAACATTGTGTCCCATGTCAATCTGTGTTTTTCCAGATCCTGGTCCATGTCGGCTTCCTAACGGAGGAGTCTGGAGATGTTTTCAGTCCCAAGGTGCTGAAGGGGGGACCTCTGGGGGAGATGGTCCAGTGGGCTGACATCCTGACCGCCCTCCATGTTCTAGGACACAATCTCAAGATCTCCATGTCTGTCAAGGAGCTTCAAGGGTGAGTTCACTGCCGGACCAGTGTTGAGGTGTTTGAACATGTTGGTGAGGGTTGGTTTTGAGCAAGTGATAACCCGCATTCACCAAATTTCTCAATCATCAAAGCCTCAGTCTGAACATGTATAAAGAATAGCAGTAGGTTAAATGTCTCTAGTTGACTAACTACTCATCAATATAGGGATTATTCAGACGAGGAAACATGTTTGCTTTGTGAGTAAAAGGTTATTGATCCACAGTGTCAATGAACTAAGTAAACAGTTTCATTCCTTTAACCAAAGTGACCCTGCAAGTACCACCTTCATTTGTTTTTTTCCTGTATAAATTACCAATTTCACCGTGTCAGAGTTGTGTTTTGCATCCTTAATCGGAAGAATACAAAATGTGACAGCTGTGCCAACAAACCAATGACCTTTTGCAAACCTCTTGTTATCATTGTGCTCTTGGATTTTATATTTTTGCACTCTAATTATACCTCATTCCCACCTAACACACAGATTAGACATGAGGATGCTCAGGTCGTGTTGATTTATTTGTAGCTGTATTGATCTCATATTGACACGTTCCACAGCCTCCTGTCAGTGGGACTGCCATGCTGCGTCTTTTTATCCCGTGTCAGCATGTGTCCATGTTTCTGCTGACGGATACAGCTGTAGAGCCAACACACATACACCCACAGACAGCTGGATGGATGTAAATCTGCCATGTTGGGGAAAAATCCCTCAGGCTTGTTCTGTCCAATCTATGCAATCTACCTCGTGGTCGAGACTGAATAAATCACAGAGGTTGTCATCTTCCATGAAGATGGATGGTTAATGCTGTACAATAGAATTATGAATAGGCATATTGTGCGAAGACAACTGAACCATAGTGGGTGACGTCTTTGTTCAGCCTTGATTGGCCCAATAGTCTTTGTCTTTCTGTCCTCGTTGATCACCACGATGACACAGGTACAGAGTATAGATCAATATAATGATGCCTACAGAGACCCTGCTGTTAGACTGTGCCTTGCCTGCGACAACTCTCACAAATCATAGAAGAAGCATTGTATTGACGCCCAGCCTTTGGCCATCATTTTGCAGACATATAACACCTCTACAGGGACCAGGAGAGGGTGGGAAAATCTTGGGGGATTTTATACTTAAAAATGACTTAAGAGATGGCAGGGATATCCACAAGGCTGAGTTCACTTGTCAGACTTGAAATGGATTTTTCCTGCATGCATGTCGCTGTAGCGTCTTGGGACCCACATTATAAAATTGGTCTGTCTCACAAGCTGGGTTGTGATGTTTTAGGTGAGTGTGCAGTATACTTTGGCATACCAGCATGAACAGTTATTTTGTACACCTTGCCCCCATGGAATGGCCTCAGAGGGAAAAATGTGACTCTTGATTCAGTCCATTAAAGACACTTGTGTGAGAAGCACTACATCAACTTTGCCTTCTGATGTCCAAAGTGGAGCACAGAAGGGTTATGCAGTGTGTCCAGGCAGTTTTCTGTTGATGTATCACTTTTTGTTCTAACATCTTTCATTTCCTTTGGTCCATGCCTTCAGCAACACAAAAACATTGAACAAAGTCGATAAGAAAGTTTGGCTTTCACAGAGTGCACTTTTATCTTCTACTTACCAATGTCTTCTATGTTCCCCTTAAATCTGTTAAAGTTGTTATTGATTCTAGTTTAGTGTTTTTACTCACAGCTACAGTAAGTACTAAGTAAGTAACTTCTATGCTTTTCTCAATGAATCTGACACTATACTACATGTTAGCAAATATTAATATAATACTGATAAGGGTCTATTCAGTTAAACCATAAATGAAACTTAAAACATAAAGCACTGGTTTTAGCTTTTTCTGGCTTTCTGATGTATAAAATGTGATTTTGTGTTGTTGTGATGTGTAGTTCAAATAGATATTTAGCAAACCATATTTCTTGCCTCATGTCTAACCAGACAACTGTGGTGATTTGTGATCTGAAAAGTACTGATTTTCTGTTTGTTGGCAATTATTTTTTCTTTGACAAACAATGTTTATATATATATACAGTGGAAACCAGAAGTTTACATACACTGCATAAAAAGACACATAACCATTTGTTTCTCATTGTCTGACAATAAATCAGACTAAACCTTTCCTGTTTTAGGTCAGTTAGTATTTCCAAAATTATTTCTATTTGCTAAATGCCAGAATAATGAGAGACAGAATTTTATAGAGATATTTTTATTACTTTCTTCAAGGTCAAAAGTTTACATACACTAAGATTACTATGTTTTCAAACTATTTATGAAAGCCCAGATGATGATGTCATGGCTTCAGAAGCTTTTGATAGGTTAATTGACAACATTTGAATAAATTTGGGGGCACACCTGTGGATGTATTTTAAGGCACACCTCAAACACACTGCTTCCTTGTGTGACATCATGGGAAAATCTAAAGAAATCAT
>OMNN01029022.1:0-13271 GCA_900302755.1 Chromis chromis
GGCCGGGGGTACGAGCAGAGCGCAGCGGCTTTGTTGTCAGCCTGATCCCGGACCCCCTGATGTCCCTGTGATTCCCTTGTCAGTCTGTGTTAATGGAACTCACAGTGGTTATGCTCCTTCACATTCTTATCTCCTGTAGCAGGACGGTCACACAGACCAGCAGTGGCTGTTTGGCCTCAGCTGACCACAAACAACTGCTGTGTTGAATATTGACAATGTCTCTCTTGTTAGAGAAGAAATTTGACTCCTTCAGGAATTCTGAGACTCAACCAAAGGTGGAGAGCACCGGAGTGATGCAATGTCAACTAATGCACTGACCAACATGCAAGAAAACATTCCACCTTAAGGTTGCCTCTTGCCTCTGAGTGGCAGAGTTAATTAAATTATTTTTCTCTCTAATCTGTAATTGAGTCTAACCGATACATCATTAGGACGATATTATTAGCCAGTATTGGCCTGCTACAGATATATATCGATAGTGACGTATATGTTGTCCAATATGTGCTAATATTAAAACTTTTTTTGTACCGACCATAGAAAAAGATACTCAGGGTAATTTAGAAATGGTGTCATCACAAAACTCTCACTGCCTGCAGCACATGTAGCAGAGTACGTATCACAGCTGGGCAGACATTGGTGCAGAGTCAAGTGGTCCCATGAGGGAGTTTTTCCCGCCACTGTTGCTTCTGCTTGCTCTGGGAAGGGTTCTGTTGGGTTCTATCTTTTCTTGTGAAAGCGCTTCGAAATGTCTGTAGATGTGATTAAGCGCTTTACAAATTAAAGTTGATTGATTGATTGATTACAGTCAATGCAGTGCATGCCTGCCAATCCAGTCTCCACCTGAGTCCCGTTGATTATCACTGGGGCGTAGCTCCTCTGCTGTTTCCTACTGAAGTCCACAATCGATTGTTTTGTTTTGCTGACATTCAGCTGGAGGTTATTCAGGTGGCACCAGTCCTCCAGGTGACTGATCTCCGTCATTTATGACCTCTCATCATTGTTGGAGATCTCTCTGCTGGGGGATGTGTCGGCTCGTATGCTGTTCACGTCGAAACAAGCATAGAAGACGTTCAGATCGTCAGCGAGACAGGTGTCGCTTTGAAGTCCGTGATGTTTCGTAGTCCCTGCCACAGTCCTCTGGAGTTGGATCACTCCATCTGAGACTCCAGCTTCGTCCCATAGCAGCGTTTGGCTTCCTTGACCGCTCTGCGGATGCCGTATGCAGCGGCCTTGTACAGTGATAAGCCCAGTGTTGTAGTCAGCAGTGCAGGACTTGGTTTTGTCCACCCACAGCTTCTGGTTTGGAAACGTTCTGATGTTAATTTTCGGGACGGTGTCATCCACTAGTTCCCCAATAAATCCCACAACCGTGTCCGTAAACACACTGATATCATCGTCCGAGCTGTCCTGGAACATGATCCAGTCCGTGTTTTCCAAGGCATCCTGCAGAGCAGCCTCTGATTGGTCGGTCCAGCGCGTCACCTCTTTCTGCATCGGGGCTTCCTGTTTCAGTCGTTGTTTGTATTTTGGTGTAAGGAACACAGCGGCATGGTCTGACTTACCAAAAGGAGGGAGAGATTAGGCTTCATACCCCCCACTGAACTGTGTCTAGCAGTCTACAGTCCTGTCACCAATTCCCTCAATTCTCTTTGATTACCAAACGTAAATTCCTACAAGTTTCCAACTAGTAAACTATCAAATTAGCAGCTGCTTTCAGGTGTGGTCTATTTATCCCTTCCTCTCACAACACTGTTTTACACTGTAACTTGTATAGATTCCAGCTACCAAGCTTTTATAATTAACTTTCAGCTTAAATTAGATAATTTCCGCGATCATTCTCGAGGCTCTTCTTGAGAGGTGCTTCATATGCTACATTAATATATTAATCTGATGTAAATATCTTGCTGGTCAGATATCAGTTAAATTGTGTAATAAATCTGCATAAGCATTCAAACCCTATTTAAGCATATATAATCCCTACATACTCCTTGTTGTTCTTCATAATAAGAAGTTGACACAAAATTGTTTCATTTTGTGCAGAAGAAGAGTCACATTACGTATTAAATGCCCCCTTTTATGTGAATGCGCACAGAAACAGAAAGTCTGATTTAACAAAGACAGTTGATAACCTCCTTCATGATACCTGTTGAACTTGCTTCGTAGTACAGCCCTCAGATCCCCAAACATCACTGACCTTTCTAGCTCTTTTCAACTATAATACCTTAATGACCTGGAGCTTTCCAGAATCCCCACCTATAAGGAAATCCATGCTCAAGCTTCAACTTTGTTTTTCCACTGTTTTACAAAGCAGAAGGCTTTGGATTCACAGTCTGTCAGCACATACTGTATGTCACAGTGTGTGCTGTTTGGTAGAAAAGTGTGTTGAATGGAGTTAAGTTGTAGGACAGACAACATGGAAAAAAGTGCCAATCTTTTTATTACAGATGATGTAATAAATGTCACTGATAATAGAAGAGCTACAACCCTCATTGGGTGTAAACAGAGTGAAGTATCTCTGCACCAGCAAAAAACAGCGAGCTGCTTCATTTTCTCCTGAAGAACGTGGACTGACTCTGGTTTGCATGGTGGCCACACTGACCTGCTACCTAGTGCTAAAATGTGAGTTGATTTTCAACACCAGTTAAAAACTAATTCAACTATTAATGTACTCCCCAGTTTTTATACAAAAATGCATAACAAGATAGGAAATATGAATATTTTGAATCAGAATATTGCCTGCATATTGAAATAAACATCCTCCCAGTGGCTAAACCTTAGTTCACAATTTTATTTATATAGATACACACCATTACATCTCAGGATACGTCATATACTAAGGTCAAGATCTTATAATAGTAAAGAGAAAAGCCCAACAATTCCCTCTTGAGCAGCACTCAGCAACCATGGGAAGAAAACACTCTCCTTTGAAGGGACAGAACCACACTCAGTGACCATCTGCTTTAAGCTGCCAGGGTGAGACGGAATCAGAGACAGAAAAACAGAAAATTAGAAACATGCAGAGATACCTGAAGAAGTGAAGAAACATATACGAATGAGGACTGAAAGGAAAGTGATATTCCTTGTACTGGTCAGTCTAATGTAACCATTTGACACTCCGTTGACTGTAATTCATTTCAGCTTTTATATTTGTGTTTATATGTCCTGTTGCTGTATGGGATGTCATTGACAAGTCTCGTGTGAAGTCTGGTGAGGAAACATGTGTACAACTCCCCATGTTGGCAGTGCTCAGTAAACACAGCTCTCCAAAGAATGAAACTGCTGAGGGCTCTGTATGAAGGGCACAGCGTGTTGTTGATCCAGGCTGGTACACTAAGTTTTTACAGTTGTCAGTGGTATTTTGAGGCCAGGTCTCCCAGTGTGAGGGCTCTGCTGCAATCAGCCACGGAATGAGCTTAATCGTTTCTAATGAGTCCAAAGTCCAACCTGCCAGCCATATGAATGAGACAGACTTAACAGGTCAAAGCAGTCTAGCAGGTTCTTCTTTTATATTGACACTGCAAGAAAAAAAGGAAACAAACTGTAATCTTAAGCCTTGTACTGAGTTCTTAACTGTATTTTAATCAAACTGACATTCCCACTATGAGATTCTTCTTTTTTAAATTGTGTCCTCTGAGACCGGACTTGACAATCAAGTTGTCAAAACTGTCTAGTGTGCATTAGAGTCACAAATGTAACAACTCAGCTCAACATCAATGATGATTTAATTACCAATTTGTCAACCCTCTCATTTTTCCTGTATTCTTCAGTATTTTTTTTCCTGTGTGGTACGTTTATTTGAAGGTGATGTAGTTTCTTTGAACACCAGTTCTGACCACAGACAGGAGAGACCATCGGTAGGCCTGCTGGAAGCTTTGAATGAATTATTGTACATTTTTATCAGGATGATTTAATGATCTGCTTGTTTTTAAAATGGTAATTAAGAAAAAGGGGTAGTGTTTTGGGGATTAGAGCCTTTAAAAAAACAACAACTTATACATACACTTTACAGTAGACATTCCAGCATTTTGGGGGATTTCTACAATGTCTGCATGTGGCAAATGATCACAACAGTATTCTTCAAACCAACAAACTAAAGGTGTTTAAATAGCATCCACTGTGTCACACTTGGTTATACAGACAAAAAGTCATAATAATGCTAATATACCACATTAGTTAAATGAAATCTCCCCATAATCCAGCAAAAGAAAAGCTCGGAATATACAGGCATGTTCAAAGGCAGAACGTAAAATAACATTTTAGTGTTCAGTAAATGGTCTGCACTTATATAGCACCTTTCTACCATAGTAGTACTCAAAGCGCTTTACAGTGTTTCCCATTTTTGGTGCACTCTCTCAGATTACACAGCTCAGTTTCACAAGGTTGCTCATTCATTATATGGATATGAACTGAAACCAATGAATGCTTGGAACTGTACACAGTAAATCTGAAACAGTTGATTTGTGCATCTAAAATCTGAGATCGTACAGCATGTATTTTCACAGTATACATGATATGTGACTGAGAAATGAAAACTACAGAATGGCCCTGATGTTTCTAAGAAAGTAAGAGAGGGAATTCAAATAGTGTTGAAGGTAAATCATTTTAATGCCCATCCACAACCCTGGCCTCCACTTTGTTCACAGAGAACATCACTTGCTAATGCAGATTAGTTTCATATAGACTTTATAAGATACGCGGTTGATTTGCAAAACCCTGTCACAGGCATGGTGAAAACAGTCCTTTCTTACACAAGTCAATTCAATTCAATTCAATTTGTATAGCCCAGTATCACAACACAGTTGTCTCACAGTGCAACAGTCTAATAAAGAGCAGTCTAATAAACAGTCTAATAAAGAGTCCAACAGTCGATGAGGCCAATGGATCCGTCCGAGGCATCACCTGCCCTTTATGACCCTCCTTCTTCGGGAAGGAAAAACTCAAAAAACCCAGTGGGAAAAAAGAAACCTCCGGGAGAACCACAATGAAGGAGAGATCCTACTCCCATGGATGGACAGGCTATTGCCGTGGACAACGCACATCCATTAGCATTACAGTGAGTATATAGGTCACAAATCGAACCCGGGCCTCCCATGTGGAAGGTGAAAATTCTAGCACTAGACCACCAACACCAACAAATTGGTGAAAGGTAGGTAGGTATTTAACTTTATCTTTAATTTTATCTGTATGAGCCTGTACTATTCAATTTAATTCAATTTTATTTATATAGCGCATATTTACAACACATGTCATCGCATAGTGCTTATCATCATAAGGAAGAACTATACAGGAAACAGAAAACAGAAAATCCAAAAATCCAAAATCGCTTTTGGATTCCCTATAAGCAGCAGTCCGCAACGGTGGGAAGGAACCAAAAACCCCCTAGGATGGGGAGGGGGGGAAAAAACCTCCGACAGAACCAGGCTCAGGGAGGGCGGCCATCTGCCTCGACCGGTTGGAATGAACATTCAGAGATTAAAGCACACATGCAGAGGTATTTGCAGCCCACCCTTGGAAATAACAGTTTGTTTGGTTGCCTACTGTTGTTCAAAAATTTTGTGGAACAAATATTCTCAAACACATGTAGCTCCACTGGTGGCGACAGTCTTTCTCAGCTCAACAGCTTGCCAGTATTTCCTGTTGCCTGTATCATTACTGGCTTCTAGTGGTAAGTGTTCTGCACAACATCACGTTAATAGAGTGTTTCTGTGTCAGTTAAACTAAAATAATACTGCATGTTTTCTATAGTTTGTAGATCATACCTTTAAGATTTCTAAATCCCAGGTTATACCACATCACTGTGGTAGCACCAAAGCCTATGGACAAATGATTTAATATCAACAACTTCCTCAAATAAGCCTTAGGCTTTATTATGTTGATATCTTTGATCTTGTTTGAGCTTGTATTGTTGTTTGTCCTGTTGTGTTACCCCTGCCATAGGCTCTCAACCTGTTCAGAGTGTATCCCGCCTCGGGTACAGATAATGGATGGATAAATGGGGATGAGTCCCGTAAACCATCCTCCCTAAATTTTGATTAGCGAGGTGAACATGTCTCAAATTGCCACACTGCAGTTGACATCAAAGCAACCATTTACTACAGAAACATCCAATAGATGGGAGTGTTTGGACGAGGTGATAAAACTGTCAGTCTTTTCTTAAAGGAAGAACATCACCCATCCACATCTTCCAATCCAACAAACTACTTTTATTCCTCAAAAAATACATTTAGAAGAGCAATTTTCAGCATTCTCAGCTATTTTGTGAAACATTTTCTTTTTCAAATGAGCCTTATATTTGAAAAAGAGAAAAGCACTCACCCATGTTTGTGTAAGAAGTAACCATGATGCCCTACAAAAAGCCCCTGCTGATGTTCTTGCAAAATGAGACATTATAGTGTCAAAAATAACTTGAAGGTCAGCGACATTTAATCCATTGCATCTCATTTTTGGGGCATCAAACACAAAGCAGGCCTGGGGTTTGGAGTGTAATTGGCTCTGACAAACAAATATAATGCCATCCACTCCTTGAATGGTTTTCATGTGCCAGATGTGTCTGCATGTTTTTTATTCACATTTGGTATTTAGTCATGGCGTGGACTGTGAGCTTTCATTCCCTCTGTGAGACTGTAAATAAGCCCAGCATCCTCTGGGAGTGACTACATAAAACACTCTGTGGTTAGCAGACCTCAGTGCCTGCCAGAGGCATAGCTAAACCACGCACGCTTCACTTCTATCAAGTAAAAGCAATATCCTACATATCTCTGTTTATCTAACAGAAGACCACACCATCAAAAGACAATCCTGCTCTGAAAAAAAGTATAAAAAGCACATTTCTGAAAGACTTCAATGACAAAAAACATAAAGGAAAAAAAGGCAAAGATGGGGGATTTTAGTCTTTACATTACTTTGTCCCTAAAGGACTTGGGTGCTTTTTAACCAGCCAAACAGATTTTTTTCTGATTTACCTCACAAAATGAGTTATACATTTTCCTTTTTGTTATGCTCATCTACAGCATATATGTTCTGATTCACAGGTCATCTGTATCAGGAAAAATGCTTAGGCATGTTTAAAAACAAAACAAAACACAGACTTCTTTTGTCCCCTTATTCGTCCCCTAGTTTAGAGTAATTTCACATTTCTCATGCTCTCTCAGACTTGACTTGGCACGTGTGTTTAGAGCGGTTGAATTCACTTTTAAATATGCCTTTTCTCTAGAGGTCCCAGCCCCTTGTGATGTGACCCGCATGACTAATTCCATTTAAAGGGGAATAACATGCATTAGGGCTCTCACTTTTCTGCCTTCCATTTGCATAATTTTGTTTGGCAACTTGGAAAAGGGCCATTAACAGCACTAAGACACACACTGTAAAGGGTAGGGACGCAGACAGATCAATACTTTATTTCAACATCTTTAGCAGTATCGGGGTCCAGATCAGGATGCATTCACTAATTCAAATTCTTGCAGGACTCTTGTGATGCTACCATTAGTTCTTGATAAGGAAACACCGTTGTACTGCCTCTCTTAATCTCTGACAGACACATTCGCTCGATCGATAGTCTTTTACTTTTTTGTTGCAAAGACAAGATTGATTGCCAGGAGTTGCCTTGTGCTCAATTCCGCTTCCCGCACCCCACATTATTGTTTCAATTAGGCATTCTCTAGAGACCTTTTGCGGGGTGCCATTAAAATGCAGTGACCTCCTGCGATTCACATCAAACACCAGATGTTTGGCAGCACAACCTCTGACACCAACTTATTCAGGTCAAGAAGTAAAAGCACCATCCAAACAAGTGGATTAAGCAGGAGGGGGTCTGTGTGCGGGAAGCATGGGGATGACCAGGGGAAGTTGCGACTCGCGCCAGTGAGGAGGAAATAATCACAATGTTACCTACTCATGAATTATTAAGTGCCCTGTTCCTATTTTAGCCCGACTCAAAATGCTGCATTTTCATCGGTGGGTCTGAGGCAGCGTGCAAGGGTGTTTTTTTTTTCCTTTTTTTTGACAGCTGTATTACTGCTGATAAGCGAGACTGTGTGAGCTGATCAAGTAGTGAGACAAGCGTTCAGAGCAGGAGCAGCACAGCAGCAGCAGCGCTGTAGTCACTAGGTGCCGTGGCAGCAGAAGCAGCAGCAGCACTATCAGTCACAGCACAGGCAGCAGCGACAGCAGCAGCAACAAACTCTCTCCTGTCTTTTTCTCTTCTTTCTGGAGTTGTTTCCCGCTCAGAGGACAAAAGCCAAGGAAGTAGGAGGGAAGTGATCCAGGGCTGATAGCTGCCATCAAAAACAAAACCAAAACGCAGACCTGGCTGCCCCCATGCCTATCGAATTTGTTTGCAAAATCAAATTTGCAGAGGAGGATGAGAAGCAGAAAAGCAAGCAGGATGGGGACAAGGAGAGCCTGATCGAGGAGAGCTGCACACCTCCGGCCAAGGACTTGGCCGGATTTGCTAACTCCTGCTCCCTTCATGGGATTAACCACATCTTTGTCTCTGGTCGCCTGGGCATCCGGCAGACTCTCTGGGCTCTTGCCTTTTTGACTTCACTGGCGCTGTTTCTGTACCAAGCGGCTAAGTGTGCCATCTCTTACCTGGAGCACCCTCATGTCACAGCTCTGAATGAGGAGGCGACCCCCGAGATGGTTTTCCCCGCTGTGACCATCTGCAACATCAACCGCTTTCGTTTCTCTGCACTCACCGATGCTGACATCTACCACCTGGCTAACTTGACAGGTCTGCCCCCTAAAAACAGGGATGGCCACAAACCTACTGATTTAATGTATCCTGCTCCTGACATGCAGGACATCTTCAACAGGACAGGACATCAGTTAGAAGAGATGCTCATGAGCTGCAATTTCAGTGGACAGAACTGCTCAGTTGAGGACTTCTCTGTGGTGAGTGTAAAACTTTCTCAAAGTTCTGCTTTTGCCTGACTGACAATATTACATTACTCAACTGTGATTTATTGGCTTCATCAAAACTTTTTTTCTTAAAACAAGTTTTGAAACATTCTGAGGAATCATAAATGTGTAACTTCACAAGGTGCTTCTTGTTCATACAAAACTACCGATAAGCGTGAAAGCAAAGTGAGCACTTTAAGGCAAGAGGAATTGAAATTCTCTTTGTGTTTGTACTCATCTCCAGGGGCCATTTGGTTCCCACGATACATTTCTGCATGCAAGATTCATGGCTTTGGCTCAGTCATTGAGCTGTATCTCTTCTCACTAAGTTCTAAGCAGCAACAGTGTTTCTCTTCAGTCGTGCCTGTACCAGAATCTATTATGTCAAAGAACAAAGGCTGCTCCCACAGAAGAAAAACAGAGAGCTGTCGTATGTGGTAGTGTACTTTTCCAAGGCAAACTGTGCTTTAATGCTGCCTCCAACCCCAGTAGCTGAGAGTGCATGGCAACAAAATTGTCATCGAAAATAGCCGAGTCTCTTCTTCCTCTCTTTTCCATCTCTCTCTGTCGCTCCCACTCTCTCTTTCTGACATTGCAGAGCAGCTGCCTCTCTCTCTCTCTCTCTCTCTCTCTCTCTCTCTCTCTCTTGAGCTCTTGTACCTTTCAGGAGGGAAGGAGTAATGCTTCTTCAACGTTGTATTTCAATCTTGCTGCTGTTAAGATTAAATATTTAAAGACAGACATACATGATTTTTGCATTAGCCAGATTGACTAAAAGGAATGAAACAATTTCCATGAGAGGGAAAGTGTGTGTGCGAGAGAGAGAGAAGAAGGGATCAGGTGAAAGAAGGAGAGTTTGTGCCTGTGTTCTGTGCACTATTTATTAAAGGCACTGTCCTTGCAGGAGATGGATTTCCCCATCTCTCCTGCAGGAATAGGAATATGCAATTGCTTTAGTGATGATAAAGTGCGGGTGTCAAGTCTTAATAGGGTATGTTGAACATTGATATGCTCACCTTCCTGAGACCTAAAGATTCTGTCTTATCACAGAGATGGGACTACATTACATCTGATGTGCCAAATTACACCAAAGAAATAATGACATTTCACTGCTTCTCATTTGATTTCTCTAACAGTGTACAGAGATAGTTATTTTTCCTTTGTTGTCAAGGCAACCTCTCACATGTAGACATAAAATTACCTGTGACACGAAAATGGATCCCCCCCACAAAAAATTCTCTCTGTTGTTCTATCGGGCAAAAGAAAATGTCATGCTGCTCGGGGGAGACGAAAAGTTTGACAAAATTCAGTCTGAAGCAGCAACATGACTCTAAAAGTTTGTAATGTGCTTCTAGCACGTTTGACGGCAATATCCTCTGACACTTTGACACTCACTCCTCCCTGAGTACATTAATTAGCAGACAATTCTGACATCCAGGAAATGTCTGTCCCGTGTCAGTCGATGAAACGTCCTGTAGCTCTCTTTGGACACTGGGTGACTTCATCACAGATTAAGATCCTGTTGAAAGTTCCCTAAGCTGCTGTTTCCTCTCTGTCAGCTATGTGATCTGCATTTTCGGGGGCTGTCAGTTAGATTTGTTACAGGCTACTTGCTGCCTCCACGCATGACAAATCACTTACGCTGAGTCCTGGTGGGGAACACAACTGGGAGCGCATAGGGAGGAAGGACTGGGAGTTATGGGAGCAGGTCTGAGAGCAGAATGTAAAAGTAACAGAGCTCGAGTGAAGCTCAATCACATGCGTTCCCACCTCTGTTCTTTTTGTGTATGTGTGTATTTCATAACTACAAATCGCATGCCATTTGTTACACCAAGAAAGCCATTATTACAGGTGATGCACTATTAATCACATGCAAGCATGTACTAACCCACATACACAAGAGTCGTATACAAATCGGTCATTATTCTTCCTCTCATGGGGCCCTCCTTCAGGATCGGCTTCTTGTAATGTATTTTCTTTCGATTGATCATTCTGGGAGCTGCAGATGTTTTATTTTGGTAATAGCCTCATGGATGTGGAGCTCTTGGGAAAATTGCATGATGAAATATAATTGCGATGTCTTCTGACATTTTAGCTTCTCTGTAAACAGATCGTGCTCTTTGCAATAGATCTCTGGTTCAAATTATATTTCACTCAGAATCTTCATGGTTGTATTTGTATTTTAGTTTCTGTAAACATCTTCATTTAATTAATCATTGAATTGTAAATTTAGCGTCTTAAATGTGTGCTGTAAAACATTGAACTCTGAAAAAAAATATTTTCCTTTTCTTTTTTATGTTTTTGCTTATTCCAGAAAATCATGAATTGGCCTCTGTATATTCAGTCTTCAAAAGAGTTAAATAGATATAAGTCTCAAGGCCAGAACGAAATTGTCTGGCTGTTCTAATTTATGGCAGGAAAATACATAATCACGTAGCAGAGAAATTTGTTTTCCTCTTCCCAGCATCGTGGACCGGCATGATTATTTGACGTAGGTAATAAGGCCATTCTTTATAATTAAAGATTACATTATTGACTTGGATTAATCACAGAAGATAAAGCTGATTCAACAAGCCATGAATAAATAGATTAATATTTTTCTTCCCGTCTAACTCTGAATAATTGTTCATCTATTGTGTGGTGCTGTCGCAGAGATGAGCAGCGAGCCCTTTGGCTTTTTTTAAACAGAGCTCTGAATTGGTTTGCTCTGACTCTCAGCTGTGTTTGCTGCTGCATTATCAGATTTTGCTCTCAGCAAGGACAGATCCCTTCTGCATATATTCATGGAGATAACTAAACAGCTATAGGGTGGCATGCGAGGTGATCTATAAAAACCTGGGTTAACGGGGACAACACTGAAGAGCTCTCCGCCTGTAATTTGTCATTTCACTGACTGAAGCCTCTATTGTGTATTTTATAGATAATTGAATGTTTAATGGTGTAAGCCACAGATGACGTTCACCCCCTTCCCCCATCCTATCATTCATAGGGGGATGAATCCTTAAACCACATTAATGTAAATCAATAGTATGTACAAATGGCACAAAAGAGACTTTATTGTGAGCTGATCTCGGTAAGTATACTGGCCTTATGTGGGTCATGAGAAGAAAAAAATAAGATGAGCAAAGGAGGACCATAATTATGGTGTAAATAAGAAAAGCAAAATTAAGCCATGTACCAGCAAGGTACTGCGTAACACTCTGAGGCGTAATCACATAGAGATGAGTCACAAAAGCTACTACATGTCTAGTAGAGCGCTCTGGCTTTTTTCAATTTTGAAGCATGTTTTACACTTTCCTGGTATGTTGAAGCCTTGCACAAATTTTATTTTTAACTTTTGTCCACAAGGTACAGGGTCGGATCGCTTGTCACTCTTTTAGCCAGGCCTGGTGTGGTGTGTGTAAGATGTGTTTTTTTCTCCGGTGCATCAGAAGAAAGACACAAGTGTGACTTTCCATGTCACCACAAGAAATGCATCCCCTAACTGTGGCATTGGCTATGAGTCCTGCTAAAACTCAGACACAGACCTTCATTCTCAGCTATATATATATGTGTGTGTGTGTGCGTTTGTGTGAAAATGTGCTTTGTACATGTGCAGATGACTGTGAGAGGGACATCCACTTCCCTTGTGGGTCCAAAGTGTGCACACCCCTTAACAACACACCCATCCACACACGCACGTCTCCCCCAGCCACCCGCCTTCCCCCTGGTGGAGAGCGAGGAGTGTGGGAGCGTGAAAGTGACTGGCTATCTGCACTGGCTTCGTCTCCAACAGCCTGTCAATTAGCCATCTACAGTTCCACTGCTGTGGGAGTCCCTGCAGCTTAACATGCTGTCTGATATGATCCACACACCCAACCCTGGAGGCAAGTGCTGAGCATTATTATGCCCCCCAACAACCCTTAAACAAACAAATACACACAGTCTTTTCTTCTCTCATTCTCTTATTTTACCCTTCTTACAAAACGCCAAACAAAAAAAAAAACTGAACACCGATCCCATATCTTTCGAAGCTAAAGGGAGGACTGCTGCTTTTGCAACCGACTTCAGTTCCCCTGCACTCCTTCCCCACCTTCTCCTGCTCCTCCTCCAGTGTATCAGAGGAAGATGAATTACAGTGCAATTGGTCGGCTGCTCCTCCTGATATGCATCAACACTGTCTAATCAGATGAAACCCACCTGTGACCAGCCACTGGATAACACCAATATGCAAACAGTTTATATTGGGAAGATTTACCTTTTCTATCACTCCCGGAGTTGGCTTTAAAACCTCTCACTGTGCCTCGGTTTGGAGCGCTCGGTTTGATGAGGAGAATCTGCGGCTCAGGGACGGCTTTTAACTCAACGATAAAGGCTTCCGATGTTGTGGTACC
>OMNN01029025.1:0-14358 GCA_900302755.1 Chromis chromis
CTCTTTTGATTTAGCTTTGTTGTGCAAATTCAGCAGTAACACAAGTGGCACAGCACTGGGGAGAGAAGGCAGTTGGGGAGAAAAAAACGGAATCGAATGCATTAAGAAATCAAATGCAGAGTTATGAAACTGACAATGTCCTTTGTTATACTACAGTGGAGTTCTTGTTGAAAGAGTTGGAGAGTCAGTACTGGAGGAGGAGTTTCCCTGCAAAGTCTTCCTCCTGGTTGCCCTGCGATGGCAGCAGCTTGTTGCCAAGCATCCACCCTGCTGAAGTGTCTTTGAGCAACACACTGAATCTCTGCCTGCTGCTCTACAGCTGTCCCTGACCTCTGACCTCCCTGTGGAGGACAGCAACAGAAAAGAGATTTTTTTTTCTTTTTTTTACAGGAATCAAGTATTGTAATAATATATCCTGGATGTTTATTGGCTCACAGTCTGAACCGTAGCCTTGGCTGTGGAAAGATACTAGCTGGCAGCTTGCACCTTTCTTGTAGCACTTCTGTTCCAGCTAGATAAGTTTTTGGTCAGCACTGTGCATGAACCGGTCCTGATTGTGGCCAAAGTACCCAACTGCTGCTTCCATAGCACTCTAGTTGTGGGCCTTGATGAGAATAGATGCTCTCCTGAGCGGAGGTCCATACTAGCTGAGGGTGCACTTGATTTGGTTGTTCATGGCAGGGTTGGTGGCTCAGAGAAGAAGAAGAAGAAGAAGAAGATAAAGAAGAGAAAATTCAAACCCAGCTGTCGGGGACTTAGTTCCAGACTCTGCTGTCTCTCCAGTGTGCTGCTGCTGCTGGGTGCTAGTGTCCTTGCAGTCTTTTCTGCTGCTGTAGGTTGCTATTTGTGAGAGTGATAACAACAGATCTTAAAAGTCGAGGGTCAAAATGTCACGGGGCATCAAAAGTTGTCAGGGAAGGCGTGTTGGTTAGCCAGTTCTCCACTAGCTGAGGCATGTGATTGGCCAGTCCTCAGCTAGCCAGGGCCATGGTGTCGATGACCTGCTCCAGCTTGCCACGTAGCCGCTGTCTGCGTGACTGTTCGTCCTTCTGTAACGCTGACAGGATCTGGACACAAAGAAGAAAGAGGATTATTCTGCATCATCACACCTAAATCACTTCTTTTAAACGTACAGCATGCAGCCGGGCACACCGGGTGCGGCTATTATGTTGCGCAAATGCTCACATACACTCAAACTCTTTAGCAGAAAGAGCAATGCTAAATCCCATTTACCGGTTAGCGATTACAATTAGCCTGACGCTGACAACATGGGCAGGGTTGGCAGGGCAGGTGTGAGGGCTAGTGGGATGTCTATAATTGCATGTTAATTGCCACTGAGAATGCATACAGGACTGTATGTGTGCATCCAATTGTTATTTTGCAAGGCATGAAGAGGGGAAAGAGGAGCTGGTACAGTATATGGATGTTTGCATGTTGTCTTTGGCATACACGTGCTAATCCACATACACACATAATTAAGAGAACCAGAGTGTTTAGCATCTCTGTGTGTGTGCGTTTTTGTGTGTGTGTGTATGTGAGAAAGGTCAGGTCACGTGTTAGAGGCGATAGGGACCGTGCAGCTGCCTACATCTGGATAATAGGCTGTAATGAAGGGGAGCAGTTGGTTTGAATGGAGCCAGCTGCAAGCAGCCAGCAACTACTGTAATACTGCTAGTATGGAAGGATGGAGAACAGGAAGGAGGAGATGCATCTTTCACTACATAAAAGTACAAACACAGTATAGAGACTGTATGTTACAATGCCACTTACATACAAGGTATAGTAACACAACATGGACTCCACAGTAAGGGGGAAAGTGCTTATTACATAAAACCTCTGCACACATGTGTATATATATTCAACATTCTATCCAATATCCAATGCACCACTGTATCTTCAAATATTTTTGATAGTTAATGAAATTGTAGACAGACATGAGTACAGGGGAGCAGGTGTCAAGCCACAAGGGAAACTTTCAGTGACATTCCAATGTTTTTTTTAAGCAAATAGTAAATATACTGGACACAACCATCATTACTAATCATTATTGATTTACTGCTACCATATTGTTTATCCAGCTGGCTAAAAAAAAAGAATAAGATGTTTCAGTTATCATTGCACCAAAAGTAAAGCATTACTTTTGGTGCAAAATGTGTACTTTAAATATACAGAATATTTAGATTTTTAAAATATATTTAGATTTTGAATACAGCAAACCTGTATAATTTGACATTAAAGTGATATTGCACAGGGGTGTACACACTTCTAATTTTTAAATTAGGACATTTAGTGCATGTAGATTTCACTTTGCTCACATGTTCAGCAAAAAGCAAATACCATAAATACGCATGAAGCAATCTAAACTACTGTCACATCTGTCATCTAAATATAAAACTGTTGCTACCAGCTTTTTAGCTTAGCTTAGCACAAAGACTAAAAAGCAGGAGACACAGCAGTTTGGCTTTGTCCAGAGGTAGCGTCTACCAGGAATCCATACAGAAAAATCTGTGTGTGGCCTGTGCCTTGGCTGTCACAATGAATTCCAAGAGTCTTTTCATCCCTGTGTGTTTTCCACACAACCCGATAAAACTCCAGTGAAACAGTGTACCCCATCAAGAAACAATCTGGTGCATAACTCTCTTTAAAACTACAAATAATTGTTTTAATGCTCGGATTTTAATGTTAAAGATAAAAGAGATCTTCTTATCTGATACTTTGTAAGAAACGGAACTCAAGAATTTCTATTCATTTAAAGTCTATCTGTGGATAACGCTGGCTGCACATACAAATGACTCAAGAAAAAATATGTGAATGGGATCTGATGGTTTAAATTATGATCTTTCAAACAGCAACTTTTGAATGTGTTTGACAAGTGTGATTTTCTTTGTAGCTTTAGACACAGTTTCTTTTATGATGCTCATCTTTACTTGCTCGAGTCTCCACTAGTTGCCTGGCAACCTCATGGTGATGACAAGACTTGGCGTACAGTGTTAGGAAAAGCTTTTTGGAAAGTGTAGTGAGCTAAGCTAGCAGTTACTCGACCTTAAATAAAACTTCACTACACAAAGGGTCCACCAGGAGAAAAGTAACAGGCTAAGCTACACCAAAATAGCAACATTTGTTTCAGGCAATGCGCCGTACTCCAAATAGTCATTGTTTTGGTCACTCACTCTTAACTTCTGCCAATATAGTCAAGACTGTTATGTACATGAAAAGTACATGACAGCTCATATACAGTATAATAAACTTTTTTTTATGTAACCTTCAATTGATTAAAATCTGGAAAAGGTGCTTTTAAAACTGCTGATAAAGCTCATAAGATGATTATAATTAAAATTACATAAGATAAGTACACATAATAGACTTTTGGCAAAAGTGTCCTTGTTCTGCTCAGGACACCCACCTAGTTGAGGCATTACACTGTGTCCATCCAGCCTTTTTATTCTTTCTTTTGGCTACATGTTCTGAATCAGTATTGCATTGCTCAGCAGTTTGTACCACTTGTTTCCAGCACTTTTTAAAGTAGGTCTCCTCCCCACAGTCCTCAAGAGTCTGTACAAGAGCTTCAACTAAATCCCCAGCTTAACCTAAATCATGCACGTTTTACTGATATAAAATGTACATACACATTCTTTATTTACACATAGAAAACAGATGCATATTTATACCATCTGTTCAATGGCAATTATACAAAATCTTTGAGCTACTGCAAAATCATTTTCTGGTTGGTCAGAACAACTTGGATGTGTGTGGTTGAATTGGGGGTGGTTGTGCTGTTGAAATGCAACTCTTTGGGAAGAACAGCCATAGAGAAATGGTTCTTAGACTGCACTAAGGATTGGGATGTGATATCTATGAATTCTGTATGACAATGTACCTAAGTCATACAGAAGTTCCTCTAGTCACTACACATACTGTATGTCCATGCATGGCGGTGGCATCATACACTGATCCTTAGTTTTATTTCAGATAGCATTGAAAGCAGTGCTGTCCTTGTTGCTTTAGAAATGCTCAACAAAATGTAGCTTGCATGGATGCTACCTACCACACTAACTGATCAATAAAAGCTATTTGATTCAGGAAACAACAACGTTACTACCACACTACCAAACTACCAAACTAGAAAAGCACCCGGAGAGCGCAGACCTATGCCAAGCAGCTGTTACCTTCTCAGCTCTGTGGCATATACCGCGGTAAACAACACTACTGTGTTAGCTCGTTCTGTGCTGGCAACAAGCCGTCTGGGCCGCGATGAAAACAGGCAGCATGGGAGGCTGTAAACCTTGCGAACTGGATCCGTTTATTTGTCTTAGACACTGTGAAAGAGTACAGCACGAGTGCCGGGCGGGACATACACACAATCTTCATCTACTACTACTACATTACCCATAAGCCACCGCGCTTAAAGGAGCAGGCTCAGGCCGGTAACACAGCTCATTTCCACCCATATTGTGATTTCCACGAGCGGCATTTTCTCATTTTTGGTGATCCAGAATATCACCAAATTTGAATCATCTGTTTCTTGTCCCATTATCAACATTTCCAGAAAATTTAATTAAAATCCGTTTATAACTTTCCAAGTTATCTTGCTAACAGACAGACAGACAGACAGACAAACAAACAAACGGACAGATAAATGCCGGCAAAAACATAACCTCCACTTGGCGGAGGTAAAAATACAGTTGTAACCTAGTTACAGATACTTGTAGTGATGCTACTGCCTAACACTGTTAGTGTAGACAAAGCAGCATGGTTTTGATCGTCTTATCTAACTCAATGCAAGAAAGCAAATTAATGCTAATCTCAAAATGCTGCACTATTCCTTTAAGAGATTTCTGGTTTGTGCAAAATTATTGAGTTTTAATCAGCTGGCCAGCAGCTGTAGAACGCTGTATGTCTGTATCTTCGGGAAAAAAAGAAAATCACATAAATTCTGTTAAGCTCCATTAAGTTCATAATGTGTTGAGCTCATGCCCTAATGTGCATCCTAATGGTGGTAATACCTTCCAGCCTGTACCGATGTGGACTGGTTATCAGTGTAATTGAATTAAAATGACCTCATGGTATTAGTCAAGACAAGTAAAAGGAGAGAGGGAGGGGTGGGGGATGCAGCAGACCCTTCTGAGTAATTACAGTGTTCTTCCTTTCTGTTTGATTCTGTTTCGGATCCAGTGGGAGCTCACCTCGTCTTTGTATTTGATGATGTAGGAGTAGATCTCGTGCAGCGCAGACATGCTGTTGAACTGGCTGAGGTGCAGACGGGACTGCTCTGCTAGATAGGCACTCATGTCCTGATCGCTGATGGCTGGCATACGGGAGATATCAGAGTAATACCTAGAAGAGAGGTCAGGCAGAGTTTTATGAATCGCCCCACATTTGCATTCCATCCAAACCATGACTTACTGTCTCAACTTAGCGGTTGTTAAATATTCCAGACGCAAACAGCAGCAGCTGGTGGTCAGGCGGCAGCTCACAGGGGGGGACTGATACAGATTGATGCACATCTCTCTGCTCAGTATTTAGCTGATGTTTCAACGTCTTGTTAAAGGACACTTTGACAGGACAAATTGGTCACGTCTGTTAATGTTGTCGATTTTATTACATTATTCTCTTGTGACTTTATTTAAAAAGAGGAGATTAAAAAAGAAAAAAAAAAACAGTCTGTGACTCAGGCATTATTGGTTTAGTTATAACAGACAGCCGGTCATTTGAATTTATACAAAGCAGGTTAGAGCATCAACTCATATAATTCATATAATTTTACTAATTTGAACTTGAGGGTTCAACTCAAGAAATAATTATATAAAAGCTATGAAAGTCTTGCTTTTTAAAAACAAATAAGTCAAATTTGGCATCTGTTCCCTTTAAGATCATCTTCATACAGTCCTTCATACTGACTGGGTGTTGACTTGCAATCTTTGAGGTCCACTCTTTGAGAACATCACCACTTAATATTATCAACTCAGTGTTGCAGGCCGCATCGAAGGAGGGAAAAGTTCATTGAAAGTGAGACAGGCAACAATAGACTACATTAAGAATACATTCCAGGACTGAGCTGTTTGAAGAATTCATATCTCAACTATCTCAAGGTTTACTGCAGCAGGTGCAGGTAAAGTGTAGGTCATGCCTCCTAAGCTACACTTTACCTGCAGCATGTGCAGGTAAAGTGTAGGTTAGGAGGGATGATAGAAACAAGGTTCAGCTGCACCCAGTCAGCCCTCACCTATAAATCCTGCACTGCCTCCAAACGCTCTCTGGAAGCTATTCCTGTAGCACACTCAAATATGTTGTTTGACATAACGAAATGGCCCTCTTACCAGGATCAGTGTTTACTGTCAGAAGGGTTAAACACCCAATTATTATTTTTTAATTAAAACAACTTTATTTGGTGTTATACATTTTTAGCATCAGCATTTGATAACCTGGAAGCCTGGGGATCAGAAAAAAACACTCTTTCATCATCTCTTACACTATCACCACACGCTGAGGGAGGGGCTGCGCTGCTCACTGCCATACAAAGAGTTCGGGAAGAAGCAGCCTGGAAAAGCTACTTAGAGACTATTGGACTCTTCCCCAAAAAGCGGAAACAATGACTGTGGCAAGCGCAAGTGGGGCATTAACTTATCTTGTGTTTAAACATTCTGGAGCTGAATAAAAGATGAAGGGTGAACCAGAGGGCGTTTTTTAGTGAGCTTCAATTTGGAAAGAGAGCGCAAACAGTAGCTATAAATCCTTCTTTAACCTGTGTATTTTATTTATTCACCTTCTACTTACACAAATAGAAAAAGCTAACTGATTTTCTTGTCTTAGAGCTGAATTTATGTGGAGCTGGTATGACTGACATGTTCTCTTTATATACTGTGTTTTATATTTATAAGCCTGGAGCGAGACAGCTGTAATTACAGCACATGATTTCTTTGCTCTAATTAAATCCAGCTATGTACTCAATGCTTTAAATGCCAGAACCAGATAACCTGTAATGTTGTAATAATCTTGCAGCTGTTTTTAGTTTAGCAGTTAAATAGTGTAATTAACAATGATCCGAACAGTCCACCTCATTTTAGTTCCACGTTTCGGCAGCTCACAGTTAACTTTTCCATTCAGCTTTTAGAACTGTGGATGTGTAGTGTTCTCCAGTCAAATGTAGTGGTATCTTGTTTGGGTTCAGCTTAAACTTACCTCTCTACCCAGTTCTTGTAGTTGGGGATATCTTTAGCGTAGAGAAGCTTATTTGAAGGTGAATCTTTTCCTAGCTTGTGTTCAGACGTTGAACAGGAGTCCATGAAGGTCTGGGCCACCACAGATAGACAGGCGTCTGTGATGCTGTTCTTATGGATGTCAAATACAAACTGGGGGTTCTTGATCACGTTCACCCAGAACCGCAGAGGAAGACTGGAGAGGGGAAGAGGAAATACACAAGAGGAGAAGTGTTTTTTAAACAAACATGTCACCACAAGTGATTCAGGGCTTTGTTTCAGTTTCTTAATTTTACAATTATGTTTATGTTTTAATAATTTTTTGTAATGGTTCATATTGCTTTTATTGTAATGTTGTCAATGGGTGCCACAACAACATTCAGGCATTGTAGCAGCTGTCTGATGAACAATGCAGAACTTTATAAAGAAGGTTCACCTAACTGCTGTGCAAATGTAGAAAAAAACACATTAATGAAATAAATGTAAATAAATAATGTAGGGAAAAATATTGCAATGCTCGTCGGAAGATGCTTTATTATTATTAAATCAACCAGTAAATTATTACCAAGCATCTGACAGCAACTATTTTAATTTTCTATGCATTTTGCAGACTTGGATTTATTGATTTAATTTAATGACTACATGCAGTGAGTGCAATGTTGTTCACAAAGATTTTTACTTTGCAGGCATTTGCAGATGGGCTATATAACATTAACACTATGCCCTGGTGACCATTTAAATACTCTCTTGCATGCAATTCTATTGCAGTCAGCCACTTTCAGCTGAGCAGAGACTGCGATGCAAATGTCTAGAGGGCCAAGAGTGAAGACACCTGAAGATCTCAAGCTCGAGGTGAAATTTCATTCCACTGAATGTGGTTCTGTCTTGGAACATTGTGCATCAGTGACAATAAATTGTTCAGTAGCTATAGTTAAAAACAGAGCAACCAGCTCACTTACCAGTTGCTCTTCCAGGTATGTCGTACATCGTAGTCTGTGATGGAGTGTTTGTCAGCCTGCTCGTCAAGGAAGTCGAACATGTACTTGATGGCGAGTGGCAGAGCGCTGCCTCTGTGGGCTGTGCTGAAGATGGTCTCGAACAGGTCGTCTACAAACTTCTGTAACGTACCCTGAATGGAAGAATGAGAGGAAAGACAAAAAAATGGTCAGGAACACTTTCCCTGTGATTTTTTATTAAATTTGAATCTGAGTTTGATCTAAAACTGCTATTTCTAAGTGACAGTTACAAAATAAAATTCAGTTTTGCATTGTTTTTAATCTATTTATTTGCTGTGTTTTGGCAATCTGCCTTGGATGAGTGCAGTATGAACCTTGACTAACTTAATAATTGTGTTGCCTACGCATATTAGTTGTCAAAATGGCAGATACATCTTTGATATTAAAGTTTTCAATTGCTATATATGAGCATAAGTAGGGTTATCATGTCTGATAAGCATTTTGGCATTTTAAGCACAGGTGGGGTGACCTTATTGTGGTAATCACACTGACCTTTGATTTTTATAGTTTGTTTTTATTTGTACTCATATTGATTTTAGTCATTCATGTGTTGAGTATTTTTGTCCTGCTACTCAGGATCAATCTACCCATAATGCCACCCTTGAAAACCCCAACAGAAATCACATCAAATTAACCTATTAATTAGAAGACGAGAAGAAGATCTTGTGAAACATCAGACAAAAGAAAGACAAACTGCACTGTGTGACAGAATGGAATGTACTATTTCCAGCCACTTATATCCACAGCACCCCAAAGGGCCATAAGTGTGTACATTTTTAGTATGAATGGCCCCAGTGGGAATCACAGGGCAACTCTGGCTGTGACTCGCTCTGCCCACCGAACACGAACCCCCAGCCCTTGATCTAGAATGGTGCTTCCCTCCACTGACAATGTTTTATCATAATTGCATCAGATGTAGCTAAATGAATTTCCCTTACAACACATTTGTTTCCCCGCCTTCACCACCTGGCAAAATCTATTACTTAGGAAATGTTTGGAGATCGTATTTAGTCAGCCACCGCAAATGGAACAGGATGGATTTCTGTCGCAAATGAAAATACTAAGATCTGCATAGACAAGACGCCCGGGCAGCCAGGGCCCAGAAAGACAGCCACGGAGAGACAAGAACAAGATGAGCTTCTCAATTGCATTTGCCTCGCAGTTTTTTCATCATGCATGTCCAAATCTTCAATCCCTCAACAAATTACCTGTCTCCTGACACCTCCTGTATCTGCCTCCCTGCACTCTGCACCACAAGCCCACCTTTTATTAATCTGTTTTTTCTTATTACCAGTGGAAATTGAAAAGCAGGCTCACTTGTATCTGCTGCCCATTGCTATATTTTCCTCCCCTCTTACAATTAGGGAAGAGATGGTGAACTGAGAGACGATGAAGGAGAGCAAGAGAGACAGCCTGACTAGCTCATAATGCAAGATTCCAAGACGAAAGAACCGGTTATAAGTCTGTTTATCCCTGTGTGTGTGAGTGTGTGTATCTATGTACATTGGCAACAATTTTGTCAGGCAAATATTATAAAGGCTATTTTTCCAAGCAATCCTTCAGTGTTTTACTGGTTTTGGGTCAAATCCCCACAATATTTAAGAAGGCTCAGGTTACCCAGATGCAGAAAAAGCCAAATCTAAACCCATGTCTAGCTGAAAATCACACACTGGCCTCACAACTACCTTTCCTATCCAAAGTTTCAAAAACTCCTATCACTTCTATCAGTGATCGGGCAATGATACTCAACTCCACCTTTCCTTCTCACCGGATCACCAAACTGCCTCAACACAGATCTCAGCCTGAACCAATGATATCTCAAAATGGACGATGGGCTGCTCCCTTCAGGTCAGTTTCTATTAGCCCTAACTCCTAGTGATCCCAACTAGTCATGATGTTCAGTCCAACATTAAATCCAGTCTATGCAAAAAGCTTCCCACCTGTGCTTTTTTTAATTGTCTGTTTAATGCGCATCACATGGAACACATAAACTCCTATTTCAATCAATCAAGCTTGTCTAAACAGGCTGCACAATGTCTTGTGTATTACTATAACATATATATCAGGTGTTATACATTAGTTGTAGCATCTGGTTGTGCTACCAGTTGGAGCCTTGTTTGTGTTTAATAGTGTAGCAACCCATGAAGGTGGCCAACTGGACTATGGGTAGTTCTGTGTTTTTCAAGCAGAGAACATTGTGGGGGTTTAGCTAGCAGCTGGCCACCATGACAGAAACCTCCGTGGTGGCTAATGGCCTCAAGCTAAAGCGCACATTTTGAAGTATACCTGAGTAAGACAGCATTCCTATAATTGAGTGGCTATTGCAACCAAACTGCTTTCATGACAATTATCACCCATGGTTTACTATCAGCATATAGAAAAATGTACTTTAATCATTTTAACAACTCCAGTATTTTATTTTTTATGTTTAACTACAATGATTGTGTATTAGGCTTTGACTGTTCCCAGTCTGCAAGATATATAGCAATCTGCAAGATATCTATCAATCCAGCATCCACCTTCCTGAACTCCCTCAAACAGGTTTACAACCACTAGTCATATTATCACTGTGAGGCAGGAAATCTCCATCTCATGTGTGGTCCTAAAAACACTTGCAACCCTGTGGCACTTGTGTCCAGCAGAATTTGGGTCTGAATGTAGTTATACTCCATACTGTGACTCTCATTGTACCAAAGTTGTACATCATTGTGGCACGCATCAGCCACATATATAAATGGAACTGTGTACATAAAATGTATACCTCATTTAGGATTGTTAACAGCTTGAGTTTTGATGATGTGATTTAATACATTTTAAGACGCTCAAGAACTACAATTAAGTAGGTGAGATAGATAAATTTGTCTGTGAGCTGTTAATGCTGAAAATAATCTATGAGTCTGAGTTTCAGTGGTGACTTTTAGAGTCCCCCAATGGTTCAAGTGCTGATTTTCCACCCTGACTGGAATCCACTTTTAAAAAAACTGAGGTGTAGTTCACTCCTCTGTGTCTCACTTTTGTAGCTAGCAGCCTGGTCAGGTAGATCTCAGAGACCATCTTGCTCCCCCGGTCGCCTTCCCTCTGGTCTGAGTGGTCGTGGTTCTTCACCAGATGCCACAGTTTGGTGCCACTCTCCAGGTCAGGTGTTATCATGGGGGTTCGGGATCGTAGGCTATCTGGACTACTGGCTGTCCTCAGCATACTCTCTAAACAGAGAAAAACAAGATGGAATGATTTGAAAGAATTATGTCAGCTTCTTTTAGAATCCATGTGTTTCTGAGAATGAATAGAGGCAAATTCCCCCTGTTTAACTGACCAACAATCATCCAAAACATGGTTTTTCTTTATTATTTCTCTCCATCCCCTTTTCCCTTGCATCTGTTTCATTATTTATGGTGTGACTGTCAGCGTTGATTAAAGTGAAGCAAAGAGATATCTGCAACTGTTCCATTTAGGATAGAGGGGGGGAGAAGGAACCAGGGAGGTGAGATACACAGGGGGGAGATGATTATCTGCTAACTGGCTGTTACTTCTGGGGTAGAAAGCATTAATGAACAGAAGATGTGGAGAGAAAAAAGAGAGCGAGAGATGCTGATGCAAGCTGCCATCCCTTTGCTTGGTGAAAGGAGAAATGCGTGGATGAGAGGAGAGAAGAGAAGTAAATGATGGGGAGATGACAGGAAAAGAGGGTGGGTGAGCTAAATGGACAGAGATACCAAAAGGTCAGGAGAGAGAGGGGTGAAATGGAGAGTAATGGGAGAGCCTGGGATAGAGACTGAAAGAGGCTGAGTGGGGTGCTGTCTAGTGCTGCTGTTGCTTTTGCCAGCGGGGTGCTGAGTGGCTTTGATTCCAAACTCGTCGTGACCACTGGTGGCCAAAATTTTTTGCCTGTACAATAGCCCTCTTTGAAATGCACACATCCGTCCACACGCACACGTCAACATTGTGACAAATTAAACAAAATAACAAAATTAAATATAAAAATTGAAAGTAGGGAATCTGAAAAGCTAACTAAACCTTCAAACACATATTTATAAAAAATGTTACAGCTATATACTTCAGCACTGTGAGATGATTCATGAAAAGAAAAACTTTGATTTCAGAAATTAAATTTTCTCAGACTACACTTCTCCTCACTAATCCAATACTCATACACAGTGTAGGTGTTGTTCGGTGTGTTGATTCAGATATTTCCATTCCTATTCAAGTCAAGGCACAGGCAAATACAGGGTCTATAAAAAGAGTTCACCTCCCTCGGAAGTTTGCTCCTTTTATTGCTTTTGAACACTAATTAAATCTGGCTTTTTTGATAAGGATTTACAAGACAAAAACAAACTTTCATGTCAAAGTGAAAACAGATTTCTATGAAATATGGCAATTAATTAAAAAACGTAAATGTAAAATCAGTGATTGCACAAGTTTTTACTCCGTTGAAGTCAGGAATTGGTAAATGTGGCAGCAATTACAGCATTGAGCCCATGTGAATAGGTCTCAATCAGCCTTGCATAGCTGGACTGGACTAACTGCTCAACCTCTGTTAGGTTGCACGGGGATCATAAGTAAACAGTCCTTATAAAGTCCAGCCACAAATTCTAAATCTGATTAAAGTCTGAGCCCTGACTTGGCCACTCCAGAAAATTCACCTAGTTGTCCTTAAACCACTTCTGTGTAGCTTTGGCTATACGCTTCTGGTCATTGTCTTGATGCAAAACAAATCTTCTCTCAAGTTGCAGTTCTGTTGCAGACTGCATCGGATTGTGTTCCAGGATTTCCTGTACTTTGCTGCATTCATTATGCCCTCTACCTTCACAAGTATTCCGGGCCCTGCTGCTAAGAACCATCCTCACATCATGATACTACCACCACCATGCTTTATGGTGGGGGATGGTGCGCCAGAAAGCAGAATGTTGGTCTCATCAAACCAAAGAACCTTCTTCCAGTTGACTTCAGACTCTCCCACATGCCTTCTGATGAACTCTAGTCTAGCTTTAATACTAGCTTTTTTCAACTGTGGCTTTTACTTGTCCACCTTCCCACAAAGCTTTAACTGGTGAAGAACAGGCAGCATTTGTTGTATGCACAGTCTCTCCCAGCCACTGAAGCTTGTAACTCCAAGGAGTCATAGGTGTCTTGGTGGCCTCCTCACTAGTCTCTTTATTGCATGGTCACGCAGTCTGCTCTAAGCAGATTTATGTACAGTATGTACCATAATCTTTCTCTCTCTTTTTTTCAAACAATGGATTCAATTGCATACCAAGTGCAAGTTCAGTGAAATTTTCTTGTATCCATCCCTTGACTTATGTTTTTCAATAGTCTTTTCCACAAAATCTCTTGGAGTTTTCTTTTGCTTTGATGGTGTAGTTATAGCCAGGAATACTGATTCACCAGTGACTAGACCTTCCAGATACAGGTGTTTTTAGACTACAATCACTTGAGACACATTTACTGCACCCAGATGATCTCTATTTCACTAATTGTGTAACTTCTAGCACCAACTGGCTGCACTAGTGTTGAATTAGATGAGGAGCTTTAACAGGGGTCAATACTTATGCGATCACTTATTTGGTTTTTATATTTTAATGAACTGACATTACTTTGTAGAAATCTGTTTTCACTTTGACATGACAGTCTTTTTGGTACATTCTTGTTAAAAAAGCCAATGTTGAAAAGCAATAAAAGGGGAAATCTTCCAAGGGGGTTGAATACTTTTTTTTTTTTTTGGCGCTGTGATGGACTCCTGTTGGTTATAATTAGCATTCAGCAGAATCCGACACCATTTGTTGTACGTTTAAAAAAAAAACTTCTATATTAAAAATGAATCCAGCAAAAGTTAGTACACTGTTTTTGCAATATTGCCTAAATGTCAAATGATTCAAAACGGTCACATCTCTTAATAATTGCATTATGTCTAAGTTGAATAGTAGCATATTTGGTCTTCTCTAAAAGTTGAAAACAATTGTTTATATTTACTAAATTAAAAATATAGGCAACACAAGAGGAGTTCATTGCAACAAAAGGCAGTACACCTTCATTACTGAGGTTCAAATTCTTGTGTCAACCTGTGTTTACACTCAGTCAATACCACATTTCTGGAGAGATGTTCTGCCATTTTTTTTTAGATTTGTTTTTCAGTTGTTATTTGCTTGAGG